>JACXSJ010000494.1:211841-267245 GCA_014851325.1 Pentalonia nigronervosa | reverse complement strand
CAATTTGTTGTGGATCATTAATATAAATAACAACACAAACGTATTTTGTAGTCCTTTATTATTAACTGTGTAAACCGTAATGATGAACATAAAAATTGTCTACTTACTAATGAACGATGGACAGTCCCCACCGATCATAATATGATTCTTATATACTACGTGTGCCGTGTGGCGTACATAAATGCTGAATATGCAACAACTATAAATGCATTTTTTTAAGAAAAGTTGTTAAATGTTTTCCTGTTAATGCTGTTTCTAAAATATTTCGTCCCACATTGATTATTCCATGTTTTAAAACTATATACGAGTAAGTAATAGTTATAACTTTATTATTGATCAGTGTTGAGAACAGATCTAATAATATGATGGTATCACCATAAATGCTCCACCACCCTCCTTATACGACTTCAGATTATATATTGGCGTGCGCACAATATAATACATAAACATTTAATTCGCCGTCGAACGTTGTGCCCGAGCATACGTCATTATCACCGTGCAAGACAGTAATGTCTACATTTTTGTGTTACTCTTATGAAATATCAAAATTTTAAGCGCCAGCGTTACCATCCTCATTTCACGACATTTTCGCTTCATCACCACCATTGTCGTTGACGATCAATCACCCTCATAATCACCATTACCGTTCACCTTTTCGGTTTATATATATATATTCTTGGGTACCTGTGACTCGACTTACGCCACATATTGTATTTTTTATTAATTATTTGAATTTATATATTATCCATATTATTATTATTATTGTTATTACACCCTCCACTAATATAGTTTTAAATAGGGATGTAAATGTAGTCTATATTTATTCAAAATATCAATCATTTATTACTTATTACATAACGGAGTTGTGTTATTCATTATTTACTATTTTTATCCAGTATTAGTTTATTTATTTTAATATAATCGACGAAGCTAAAATCCCCTTGATCATAATTAAGGATTAGTAAATCAAACAATCAATTTTAGACATTAAAAGTATACTTTACAAGTGAGTGATGTGTTTGATCAAATGCTAAGAATTATTTCATGACACAATAATCAGAAACTTAAAGCAGGTAGTTAAAAATATACATTTTTTCTAAAAAAATGATTATAAAAATAATATAGTTTATTATATAGGTAGTACTAATGATACAGTTAATTATATTTAAGTGGGGATACATTTTTTTCCCATCCAAACCACAAATATTGAAGTTGATTTAGTATATTCAAACGAGTGCCGTCACCGATATTAAATTCTAATAAACTATCTTAAATGTAAACGCTTATGTCTGCCATTCGCAGACAAACGTAATTATTTTTACGACCCATATTAGCCATAGACGGTTCCGAGTTCAGTTTTTACTGCAACACAATGGGTTAATTTGCACTAGTTATTTTTTAGGGTTAATTAAGGTAAAAAAAAAAAAACACAAAACAAAATACGAACTTTGGAGTTCTGTGCAGGAAAGCACAGGTTTTTTTTACAAGCTGTAGTCATTAATGCGTACTCATTTAACTTTTAATTTTAATTTTTTGTTTTTATTTTATACATCGTAGACATAAAATATGTTTATATATATCCACATTAAATATATATATATATATATATATATATGACGCGTTTTTTTTTTTTTTAAGTTGAACGTCAGGAAAGCCAATTATATTGTGCGTTGAATTAAATTTAAATGATAAACGCACGAGACTAAGACAAATGAATAAATCTGTTGGGCTAATATCGAACCATCTACAGCTGGCAAACAGTCAGAGCTGTATTGATTATGTAAGATTTTTTTACTCATTTCGATTTGGTAACTAAATAGATAAAGCGTACTAGCGATGGTCTTTTTCGTCTTCACAACGATGATGCAGTTATATGAAAGAACTAATAATAACAATGCTGTTAGATGTCCACCGCTTATTGTAATCGGTTATTCCGATGCATCCAAGTCGCATTTCATCTCTTGACCAGGTTTTCCATGGACAACCTGTTCTACATGATTATGAATGTTATATTTTACATTTAACTTTTATTGATATTTATTGTTCGTTTATTGTGAGTTGTACTACCATACGCTCGAAATGCAATTAAAAATTAAAAACGTTGAGTTGCTTCTGTCAAATATTTATAGATTGTAAAAGTGGAAATGGAAACGTCTTTTTAACTATATTACGATTTCAAAATTAATTATATTTTTGTTTTTTAGCTTAGTAATAATTATTATAGCATGTTATTTATATATTGATGTTTTACACTTGAAATTATTGAACTCGACCTAACTTGTTGGCCTCAAAGTCACCACCAGCCATTAATACTAAGACAAATATTATAGAATATATGCTAGTATCACTAATTATTTTGAATGATTAAAATAAACATTTTTTTTACGAATGTATTTTTTTCAAATTACAATTGCATTATTTAACAAAGTTGTTTCGCAGTACCAAAGAAATTATTTTTGTAAAAAAAAATGTACCATCCTGCCGTTTTAATGAAAATAATTAGTATAATATAGGAGTGCTTTAAAAATAAGAAAATATATTATTGGAGATCCTCTCCCACAAAATTTTTGCAATGAATGTATGTATGTTATTATACAGTTCATAATATTCCAGCGCCGTGGAACTCTATAATTTATTTATTTGTGTACCTAGTATTTTTGGATGTATCCTAATGAATGAAAAAATCTCCGATTACAATTATTTTTGAACAATATTGTTGAAGATCCTGGTAAGCGTATCTTACCAAAGAACTGGTTTCAAGATGACATGTGATTTATCTTATTATTAAAATGCATTTCGGATAAGTGAAGCTCTTTCAAATGCCACACGTCAGCATACGCTGTAGTGGCTGCAATAATATTGGAATATTGCTTCTCAAATAATGATCAAAATAATACGACATTGACCTTCCTCACTACTCCCACCACCCAATACGACTTCGTGACAACCGTTCTATGTAGCTACTAAACCGGATTATCTGATTATGTTGCTGATAAATATTTCAGAATTAAGTTTTTTTTTTTTTAACGAGTTCACTTCGTTTTCCAGTATTATTGTATGATGAACATTGTACATAAAAGAATATATCGCAACAACTGCGTTATCGTTAAGTGAAATGGTTGGGCAGTTCGTATTTTTTTTCGGATCTTCTTACCATCGAAATGCTTTCGTTAAAAGTTATAAAACACTGAACGATTTTTTAAACTATAATATTGAATTAGTACTTTTTCACCGTGTGTCCAACGAATACTGCGGCTTTCGTGCAAAAAAATACGGATGGGGTAAAAAATTAGTGCCGGCCTCGATCGAAAAATAAGATAGGCACCTACCTATAAACAATTTTCAGACAACAAAAAAGTTATTAACCCGTTTTTTTAAGCGGTCTGCAAATTTATCGCGTGACTATGACGGTCGTGTTCTGTCCCTATATATACTAACTCCATTTGTCAGTGAAAATTCAAACGTTGCACATCGTGAAAAATAAGCATCATTTAAACAATAATGCGGTATCAGAGAACTTTTCGTTCAATTTCTCCCAGTTGTTACGAATGGCAAACAATGTCATTCCATTTAGTGACAAAATTTACGATGAGAATGGTCTCGGTAAACAATTTTTGGGCACCTTAACTCGAACAACAGTACAATTATACACCAATACACACGTTTATAAATATTCTTTTAGATTTTCAAAAGTCTAAATATTGTATCAGCTTAATATTTTACATTTTTCAACTTTCTGCTACAAACATATTTTCTTTGTTCCTTTATCATAAAATAAAATACGTAGGTTATCACGTATCTATCTGTTTGGAGATCGTACCAAAAAAAAAAAAAAAAAAACAATTAAAAATAATAAAATTAACGGTAAAAAAAGTTTCATGTTTTTTTTTTTTTTTTTTTGATAAGAACAAACATTTTAAATTATTATTATTATTAGTGATTCCTTCAATGATGTCATTTCCAATATTATAGAATGTGGTACCTTTGAAATGTGTTGTGTTTTCAGATTATCTTGGTATTTTAAATGTAAGACTTGAAATTCAGTTTAATATAATTGTTTTTTTTTTTTTTAACTTCAACATTATATTATTTAATAATATTGAATTTATCATTTAGAACTTTAGGAGTATTATAAATTAAAATAAAAAAACAGATATTCACAGAATATATTATATTCAGCAGTGATATTTTTTTTTTGGAAATAAACTTAGCCTTAAAGTAGTAATGACTAGGTTAAAGTAAAATTTTTGTGCTACACACCCATAACATAAATATTATTATTTAGATTTCGATTCGATAAAAACGTAAACAAAATTCATTTTTATGATAATTATTTATACAATAGTTTATTATTTTTTTTCAATTTTGAGTTTAAGTTGTTAATATTATATGAGTGCAGTTATAGGTACAAGTCACTATTGCCACCGTGTCATTAGTTTTCGACGATACAACGATTTAAAATATTTTCAAAAGTTGTTAGACCTATATTGTTACTGGTTGTCCTCTAAATTGTATATTATTTTTATATTAGTGCATAAACATTTCCAATGAAAAAAAAACTGTTTTTCACAAATATATAAAAAAAATAAACAAATGAATCAAATATCAATAAAAATGTAAAAAATGCAAATAAAACATCACTTTGAACTCGTTTGATGTCTGTATCATATTGTAAATATATACTATGCAATGCTATAACCTGGAGGTCATTCTAATTCCTGTAAATTCCTAGTCCTAATTACCATCACATGAAATATGTCTGTAAAAATATTTAAACTCGTAAAATATTATGAAACTTAATATATCGTTAATACATTGTGGTCAATTTATAGCATAAAAATGCACCAATATAAAGGTGATAAGCCGGAAAAAGCATTTGGTGGTGTACACAATATAAAAAGAGCTAGTTAATGCCATGTAATAGTGAAATACTAAAATAAATACTTTGATAAATTCTATTTGTAATAATCTAATAAATAAGTAATAAGTTAGGTAATAAATTATAATCAATTCACTAATTATAAACTTTTTAAATTTTCTTTTATGAAGAAGATAAATTTAATAAGAATCTAACGAAATGCAATGTATATATAATTAATATTATTTAAGTATTCATGGACATTTTTTTTTTATTTTTTCACTTTGTAACTATATTATGAACTCGCTACATTCGACCCAAGCATTAGCTTAAAAAAAATGTGCAAACAATTATAATTAATATTATATATTATATATTACTTATATATATATATATAAGTATTATATTAACTGATTGTCTGTAAATATATATTAAATAATAACAATAAATATTAATTTAGTTATAAAAATTATTATTTTAATTATTGGCTACTATGTTAAAACGTATTAATGACAATTGAAATAATATTGTGTTTCTAATTATATCTTAAGCTATATAATATTAAAATTGAATTTAAAAAAATAAAACATAATAGTGTAGTACATACACTTTCAGTAGCATAATCTATTGAGGACTATCTGTTCTCGGGCTATTAATTGACATGGATCCATTAAACTTATACTCAAATATATTATATAATGCAGTATTTATATTACATATGATATAATATAATATTCATAACAATCAAATCATCACTAAATCAATAACATAATATTATTGTATGAATTCTTTATATCTTCGACGGAAATACTATGTTTAGCAAACGTTATTTGCTTTTTTTAAATATTTTTAACTTGAAAAAATCCCATGACTTAACTCGTACTTAATTGTTCATCAATACAGCAGCGTGTGAAGTGCCGTGGAAAATGTTTTCCACGTTTGCAACTTCGCACCTGGAAATCAAAAATGTTACCTGCGTTAAATATTATATAGATATTAGTACCCAAAGATAGTACCTACCTAGAAAAGCTTTCAGTTTAAACGTAAAATTTGCGAGGTATTTTGCCAAGACACTGTTTACACTTGGACGCATAACAAATACTATAAATACTAAAATAGGTACAAAAAACTTCCAAACAAGTGAACACAAATTTCGTGATCTTTGATTTGACTTATTTTAAACTAACACCTGACAAATTGCAGAAATTAAGGTGGGGGAAGGGTTGTGGATCTCTTAGCCCCCGCTCACAATGATGTTAAAAATGTTAGCCTTCATGAAATATTAATGAATTTCTGCTTATGCACCAGACGTTGTTTCGTGCAGGCGAATACGATTATATGATTTGAGTACAGTAAAAATTAAAAATTTCTCAACAACAATGAATTTTCTGACTTCCATATATTTTTTTTAAACTCTGTATAGGCGCATAGCCATCCAATCAATGCGTGAAAACATTGGAAGTAATAATATATCTTTGTGACTTGTGTATTGAAAGCTCAATCGCATAGACAATTGTCAATACCTTATGTACCTAATTATGTTTATTATTCATTAATAGAATATGAGATACATTGTAAGTACATCTTTTTTTTTTGCATTAAAATATTACCTTTTGAATGATCAAAATGGCGTTGTGATGATGGACCGCTTTTATACCTACCTATTATATCTGACAATTGTTGAATCGTGACTTAAATACATTGAGCAAATACTTTATATTAAAATGTATAGTTTACATTATTCATTAGACAATATATAAAATAGTGGTTATAGGTATATGAATAACAAAACATATTATGACGTTTAATGTTAAAAAAAAATAAACAAACAAAACTTTTGATGTAATATAATGTACAGTCGACGTCAAACGACGGTATCTCTGTGCAGGAACGTCGTTAGAATATATCGCACGAAATGTGTTTATACAGATATGCATTAGAGCTACATATATATATATATATATATATAGAGAGAGAGAGAGAGAGAGAGAGAGAGAGAGAGAGAGAGAGAGAGAGAGATACTCACACATAGACCGCGACAGACTGACAGACAGGAGAGATTATTATCTGATGCACAGAAAAATGGCACGCGTTTGTTCAAGTCATGTAATGTAATTGCTTGCTCGCAGGAAATAGCCGGGAAGAGAGAGATAGACGGTGATGTGGAGTGAGTGAGAGAAAGAGAGGGACAGGGTGAGAAGTGTTTATCTGCGGGCCAGGAATAATATATATATATATATATTGGAGCCGGTGGAGGGTTTTAAACGTGAAAAATTACACGCACGAAAATATCCGTTTGGGTACACCTAATCCCCCGCGCGAAGGACTCTTGTGCGACGGTAAATCATCATCGCCACATGCATGCACGACGTTCGAAGATAATATAATATTTATGTAGGTACGGGAACGGACTCCCGAGATCCGAGGACAGGTATGCATTATAATGCTATGGACGGGCAGGTGCTATTTTAAGTGAGTGTGTGCGAGTGTACCTACCCTTTCCAGGATTATCGTCCTTTTGACCGGAGAACGAGTTTCGTCATTTCGTCACCGCGTCTGTAGTAGGAAGTACCTCCTACTTATGATTATGTGTGTTTTATCCGCGTCGTACGCCATTTATAATAATAATAATAATATGTCGAAACACGCGCGCCCACGATGCCGCCCTAATGACAATAATTGCATACAATCGTTGTACGGATGAGAAGCAGAAATAACATAATACGCGTTGTATTATAATATTATATCGACAACAATATAATATATTAACAATAACACTATACTGCAGCTGCACTATGCGGATTTGCCCGGGCCCGCCGAAGAATGTGCATACGACTGGTACAACGGTAGTGGTTCGATGCACTCAATTATTATTATGACGGTGCAGGTGCAGGTCACCATAAACGACAATAATAATAATATTGTCGTTGTGCTGGTTGTAAAACACGAATTCGGTGGTGGCGAATAATCTTGTGCACACAATGCGTCATCGTAAGAACACAAATGTTTGACAGGTTCAAAATTGAAATTCCCATCGATTTCGGTTAATCCTAGGAATCGTATGTCCAATGGACGGTGAAGTGAAACAAAATAATAGTATCTTGTCAAAACGAAAAAACATAAAAAATTATCGTTTCGTAATAGTTTAAATGTAGCACAAACTTAGATGTTTTACGCATATTAGCAAATAATACCCACCATTTTAAAATAAATTATATTGTATAGTAATTATTGATTACAACTATATGTTGTCAAAAATATTTTTTTTTTTTACTGATTTTGAAAATAACCACAAGTAACTAAATCTATAAACATTCATTTAAAATTCAAATTCTAAATATCATTATTTCACATATAAAAAAAAGTAATATGATTAAAATATAACATTTTACTGTTCATAGTATGGTATGTTTACATTGAAACATTTTTTTAAATGTTTATTGTTCAAATAATGATTATGAAAAAACAACGATACAAAATCTGAAAATACACAAAACTATTTGTATTCAATATCAATATTAAAGCAACATAGGATGATTATTTCAATAATAGTAATATTTTCAAACTGAATTATTTTATAATTTAATTTTTCTAATTTTACAACAAAATTATAAAAAAGCATTTTACAGTGTTTGGAATTTATATTGTATATAATCCATTATAATATTATGTATACAACAAAAATAAAAATTGATGTATAATGTATATTTTTTTTTTGTACACTCACTATAGTAAGGTACCGTATAAAAAATAAATCGTTTGAAACAATTGCATATATTTATTAAATTATTAATGAGTATATTTTATTTTTCTACTATTGTTAAATATGATTACAATGTATATAAAGGTTATGTTTTACAAAAATTTAGTATAAAAAATTCAAAACAATAAAATGGGAACAATATTACAAATATATTTCGTGTAGTGTTGTATAAACTCCACCCATAGAGTTGAAAAAATAATGACAAAGACTGGTATTTATAGAACAAAATCAATAAGCTTGCGATAACAATAACATTTATAATTTTTTTTTTCCAATTGTTCGATTATAAAGTTGTAATTGGATGGCTTTGGGAATTTAATGTGTAAAAACAGTTAACTCATCATTAGTACAAGTCGCATTGGAGCTAATTTGTGAGAAAAGCTATATTATGAAACTGACAATGCTGAACATTAATGAGTTAAAAAGTTAAAGTTAAGTAGCTTTTAACTAAGATGCATTATGAGTTACTTATTTTTTTAAGGTAACTTTTAACTAAACGAATCTTTATTTTCTATGCTACGTAATTAAACCGATCAGTAAATTAGTTTTATAATCACGTTTTGGTAATTGTTTTTTTCAATTTTTTAAATCTCGTAGATTCAAAATATTATTTTTTTTTTAAAAAATAGCAATTATAGTTTTTTTATTAGAATAAAAATAATAGGACATAAATTCCGAATCTTATGTAACAAAAACACTAAACCATATAAATGATAACCAAGTTCGATATTTTACATTACATTGTTATGGTGATATTTTATAATTCATTAACAAACTAAAAATTAATTTATGTAATTTATAAGTTAAATTAGTAGGGTTCTATCATTAGACAATCTCACTTTCTATTGTATTATCTGTCAATTATTCTTAAATATATTATTTTTCCTATGTATTTCTGTTTTTTTTTGTATATATAATACATATTAATTAGATTGGCTTACTATCCTTTGAAATATATTGAACCTAAATATTTAGTTAAAAGGTAATGACAGGTAGACAAAAAAAAAAAAAAAAATCAATAAATTCATTGCTCCGTTCAGAATCTGAAAAAATGTAGCTGATTTTTAATCACGTTGAGTTACTCTCTTTTAATTAAATTGGAACAAGTACTAGCTATTTTTAGGTACATACATTTACAACTTACATTTACAATATTACTTAAATGTACGTGTTAAAAAAAAGAGATTTTTAATCCACCTTTGTACCTAAACGATTCATCAATTATGAATTTGATTTTATACGTTTATACATTTTTTTTTTTTTTTTTTATTACGTCATAGTGCGTTGACAATACACAATTAAAAAATTCACTAAAAACTTGTTATTAAGCTTTTCGTAACATTATTTCGTCTTTGGTCGTACACACGCGTGAATAAAAAAATGCGAATTCACGCTATAACACTATAGCATTAATGTTGTCAGCATAAGAAAATAGGAAAATACAGTGACCCGTCCTGTGCATTTTATAAAGTGTATGCAACTCTAAAACCTAATCGAAGTGTGTTTGGGATGCAAAACGTTCTGAATGATTAAAACGAAATAGGCGTTTAGGATTTTTTTTTTTTTAACTATACATAATTTTACCACTCACTGTCTTCCACCATTGTTAGCTGTGACTACACACACACGCACACATACGTATAATATATATATATATATATATATATATATATATATATAGAGATAGAGTGAGATATATGGTCTACACGTGAGTGCGTCTATATATTTATATTTAGTAGAATAATACGTATCGAAAAACGGATTCCCGGCAAACGGTCGACCCTTTTCGTGTTTTTTTTTCTTCTCTCTTTCTTTCTCTCTCTATCTATCTCCACATATACATTATAATATATCACGAGTACAAACAATGACACACCGACCGGTGCCGGCCCGGTGGGAGGTGTAGTACCTCCGACCCGTACCGCGAGTACGCGCTCGAGTGACGGGCCACACGCGAATATGAATATATTATACTATTATTATTATTTTATTTTCCGTATACCTCCATATAGTACAGCAGCTATGTGCACGACGAGTGGTGTACGCCGCACAACAATGCCGAAACGTTTGACCGTTGACATGCCACCGCGCGCACAGACGCAGACACGAATGCACTCGAGCACATTCGGGTAGGACTAGGTATATTATTATGAATTATGACCGTAGTATACTACGGAGACTCGTGCAGTGAACCGGCGATCCAGCAGTCCAAAGGACGATATCCGGCACCGTATAGCCGTGACACATTGGCCAGTGTCCGAGCTGGCGGTCTTCGGTGGTTTTTCTTCTTTCCCGTCATTGTAAATAATAATATTATTCAAATATACAAGGTGATTCAGAATTTATATTACAGACGTTTTATCACATAAATATTCAAAATACAGAAAAACGTATGGCACGAAAGTTTTTTTTTTTTGATTTAGAAACATCTAAAATGATTTGTACGTTTTATAATTTTTTACAATATATTAGGAGAGTTAAAGGAGTCGACTTTAGAAATTCAAATGGGCATCTATACTTTATTTGCTAGCATAATATGAAGACATTTTTTTAATACATTTTAGTGCTTGAACAACATCTCACTACCTCTCTACATGTATAAATATTTAGTAGTTATTTATACGTAGGGTGAAGTGGATGAAGCGGGGATGTGAAATGAGATTATTGTAAAAAGTATGTATGCCAAATATATTTATAATTATCAAATTGTTATGCTTCAATTTATAACAAAAACATAAAAGTGTAAACATATTTTACGATTAAACATCGATACAAAATAATAAAATAAATTAAAATTAAATTAATGCATATTCTATCGTCATTAAATAATTCTTTTCCAAAGTAATATTTTATTTCAATGTTCGATTTTATTTTGAAACTATCTTAATTGGGTATAAATTACGGTAAACGCTCGCATTAATGTTATTGAATCTATTGAATATTATTAATTGTGATTGAAGTTTAAATTTCCTTTTATAGCAAAGTTATTTTGTTTAAAATATTATAAGTTTGATATAAAAAATAAATAGACAGGTACCTATTAGTTATACAGTCTTTAAATATATGAACTATTAAAAAAACAAAAGAATAACAGTTTATAAAATGCATATATTCAACGACATTAAATTATTTTAATTGAGTTTCAAGAACTAATTTTTAATATTATAAATCATTAAACAGCTTAACGATCTCACCAAACGGCGTTTTTGATAGGCAATTTAGCTACATCCCTGTCATGGGTTTTCCTGTATCTCATAACTCATAAGCAGCATGTATTGTTTTTTTTTTTGTGCATTTCAATAACACATTTATTATAATATTACCTTTGTAGGGCAGTTTTCTCGATATTTTATTAATTTTGTTAAAATAATATATCAGAGTTAATATAATATATAACTAAGAAAGTTTAAGTTAGATAACAATTATTTACAATACATAATTAATATTTATGGTACGTATATCATAACTGAATGCGATTGTGTGTAACAAAAAATATTTTGTTGAGTTCGACTGTTAAGGATTAAATAAAGTTCAAGTGATAGGTAATGATAAAAACCATAGACGAACCTTTAAATTAAAACTATTAAAAATTAATGTAAAATAACGAATAGAAAGATTATTTTTTTTTGTTTTATCCATTAATATGCAATTTTATTATTAGGGATAAAACACCGTGTCTAGAAGGGCACTTATGTGTCTTAAAACGCTATTTGTTTTTTCGCATAAGATTTAAAATGCTTTTAGAAGGAGGTAAGAAAAATATGAATAATAATTAGTGTAAAACTTATAGGCTGAATGTATTTTATAATGTTGTAAGAACAAAAAAATGAAAGTTAGAGCTTGCATTTATTATTTCATTTATTTTTAAAACCAAACCCATGAAAAAACAAAGTTAGTTACAGTAGTTTTTGCTATTTTCTTATTTTTTTTTCCAATTTAAATGCCAACAACCAAAAATATAATGAAACAGCATTGCTGTTTCTTTGTGTTTAAACATATTTTTAAGATAATATTGTGTTAACGCACACAGACAAAGTATTTGCTAAAGTAGTGTTTGGTAAAAAACGTAACAAAATAAAAACATAAACTCTTTTGTTTTATTTTGTAGGTGTGCAGTATTTCGCAAATACCGATCCAATCATACTACACAATATTAATACAACATTAATAATCTCCATTTTAAATAAATCCTTTAATGTGAGACTATGTGGGAGATAAAATTGTAGTCTGGTGCACAAATTGTTGTTTTTCGGCATAGTATAATCATATTATAATGGACACAATGCGATACAAACACAAACTGATAATTCCCCGTTGTACAAAGACATATACCTACCGTGAAAACGGCCTAATCTCATATTTTATAATCATATCGCTTAATCCGATTACGACTTACAATCAACTTGTGGTCTACTCTTCCCGCGTTCGCACACATCCCTGTATAATCAATGCGTGTTTTTGCATATTTTGATGTTCGTCGAGTGTATCGGTTTGTTTATATTCACGGTAATATGTGTATAATATTATACCAACGCCGTCGTGTGTCCAGATAATATAATTATTAAATACTTTAATTACATACGATTAGTCATCAGTAGTGCTGTATGTCGTTCGATTCGATGCGCAATTTTGTTTTCGTTTTTATATTCGATTATTGTGTACACGAAACCCACCTGTGTTGGCTGCGAAACGCACGTCGTTTCGCGTCGCTAAACCATGGACGGACGCGGCGGCGGTATCGTTTATTGATTTTTTCGCGAGAGAGAATCAAAAGGCGACAATATATTGTTTAGGGGGAAAAAAACGTAAAAAAAGAAATTGGAGTGAAAAAATCAAAAACATGACCAAAACATATACTTTGTTATACACATATTTATTAATATTAAAACAGACGTACGGTGTACTGCGGGTCCACAACCCCTACCACCGTGTTCGAATAATAATATGGTCATAATATAGTAACAACAATAATATAATAATATAACCAAATTACGGCGTCGTTTGTGCCTACTAATGACTAATGACTTGCATCGCGTATTTCGATCGGGTCGGCGAAGGAATTTAAATAAGCTTGCCGTATACGTATTTTTTCGGTGCAAAGAGCGTCGCTCATTCCATACCCGCGGTCGAACCTTTCGAGAGTGTCTCTTCACTACCACCCCCCCCCCCACAATGAAACCTACGACCGGAGGCGCTCCGATTAATCCAAACCGCCGCCCCGGAAGCGCGAAGTTTTTATTTTCTGTTATTATCCTTATCGTGGTAAATATTATATAATGGCGAGGTATAAGATGAATAGTTTACAGGTTCATACCAGTTACCGTAAACGGATAGTGAGGCATAATTTGATAATTTTGACACGCGCATAGTAATATTATAATACAATTCGAGTGGCGATCCATCCGAGTGCTGATTAAAATAATATGTTCTTGGCAAACGTTTGTGCTTTTCAAAAAAAAAAAAAAAATATTACAGTACAACTGTTTTAACACATTACTACATATTTTGTGAAATTCAAAATATTCAGGGTTTTATTCATAAAAAAAAAAAAAAAATATGTTAAAGCATAACCTATACAAAAAATGTAGAGTTATACACTACGGAGATACTATAAAATATCATTATATTGTGTAGGTACTCGATAAACTATACAAATATTTTTTATTTATATTTTTAAACACAAACATTTACTAAGATAACAATTATTATTGTAGTCGACACAACAGAGTGACACACATAATAGGTATTGACGTATTGTACTATCGTCAAAGGCCGATCACAATAAGTCAACAAGTGATGCATGTCAAACACTCGTGACACTTCGATTGTTCGATGTGGTAGGTAAACATATTATAATGCATTTTACGTTTTCCGCCGTCTAAAATAAATATTATACCGTTTGAAATCTGTTATAAAATCGATTTGTACAAAACGTATCGCATCATATTGGTTTAATATGTGACATGGTAATAAAATTGACTTGGACCATTATATAATTGTTTTCAATGTTTGTCTTGACATAATTTTAATTTTAATTTCCTCCTTGTGCCATTACTATTTATGCTATTTTATGAAAATAACGGTTTAGATGCCGTTAACGATATTCAATCTGCAGAAAACTATCATTCGATTTTATTATATTTGCCAGGAAGTGTACCTTAATCGGCCATAGCATAAACCGTAATAATATTATAATTCGATGTAATCGTAATACATACCTCAGCGGGTTGTATAAATAAAAAAGACGTGTATACGATTTATATTTATAAAATATTTTGTTTCTCAAAAAATGTAACGTTTCTCGTTACAAAAAGGAATTACACAATCGCAAACACGCACACATACAAAATCGTACACTTATATTCCTACATTGAAAGCGATTGCATTTGAAGCATTTCACAAAGAGCCAAGTAAAAACGGGGTATACAGTTAAAATAATAATACTCACTGCGCATAATATATCCTAAAGGAATTTTCGGTAAGAGATTCTCTTAGATGTGTGTTTGAAATCACTACCACCGTAAAATTTGCGATTCGTTTACCCTTTTCCTGTAAAACGCCACAGAAAATTACACAGCAAACGTCTAAGCCACACCTTTATGTATAATACAAATAAATACGAACGTCGATCCTTTTTACTAATTTCTCTTCTCTTCCACGTTGGAAAATTGTTATTCACCAAACATTTTAACATAAAAATCATGTTTCTCTTAATTTTAGACAATTATTGTCTATTGTTGTTTTTTTTCAGTCGTCAGTACATATAATAATTGAATGCGTTTTGTAAAGAAAAATGAATGAAACAAAAATTTGACAAAAAAAAAAAAACCAACGCAGTAGAAATTTATTCACCTCCGGTCGTATTTTTAAAACGTTTGAGATGCATCTGATAGTATATTAACTATACATTATAATATTATTCGCTTTGAGCAGTGTACATCAAGTTCGTATGATACCGTAATTTGTTGGATTCGCATCGCTCACGAGGTACAAACCTTTAAATTTCGTCCAAGAATTTCAGTTGCCTTTATTAAGGACAGAGGTCTGGTATGATATTGTTGTTATGCGTATAATACGGCCGCTAACACGCTACGTATCTGCCGTATTGTATCATGTACATTTTACTTTAGCAAACCATATGAATAATATTTGTATTGGTAAAATGTGTTTCAAACTACAATACAATAAACGTTGTATAATATCTTTGTTTGTGGTGTCGTAGGTAGTCACAAGTTGGCGTATATTATCTAACTGCATAGCTACAGAGTTAGTTAACTACAAAATCGATATATTCCATTTAAAAACATTATTAGAGAGGGGGGGTAATTTTAACCTACCACATCATTCAGTTTTATCTCATTCAAGTACCTACGCGGTTTTATCAAAAATAAAATCTGCTGTCGTATATCACTGACAGTCATTTACAAATATTGTATAGATAGCTGGTAGCGCCCTTATTAATAATTAAATTTCAGCGAAACAAGTTATTAATATTTAGGCTGGTCCGATGAAGCGAGTGCTCTATACCACAAAACATTGTTTTGTTTAATAACAAGTCACAAGGATGACCTTTTGCCGCGGTGTCGATAGGTGTGCACTTGTGTCGATAATATACGTAAATCAGCTTCAATCTCGACATGCGACAGGTGTTTTTAATTTTGTGTTTGTTTAGTATCCATAAAAGTTTTACCGACCGTATATTTCGTTTAAATTCTTCTTCGTTAGCCGTTTCGTTGACGATTTTCTTTGCTAGTTGACTGGGACTCGTCGAGGTTGAAAAGCATATAATACAGATGTAAAATGCAATACACACGCGATGTTTCGATCAAGGCTTGCAAACATTAAAGTATAATTAAAACGATATATATTAGAGTAGCCAGGATTTTTTTTAGGGGGGTTTTTTTTTTTGTGATAAAATTTAACTTATGAAGGATTTCACACTCCCTGCAATGTAGTGATAAATTGTTTAATTAAATTTTAATATGCATTAAACTTTCAAATATTTATTAAAAATAATTTTTTTTCCTTTTTTATAAATAATAATAATGCAAAATATATTAACAATAGTATTTATATCAGTCTAATGCTGTGACTCTTTCTAGCCATATTTTCGATAACTTCTTTAACAATCACTTCTATGTCACGGCGAATGATATGTTCATTAATAATAACCCGTAAAGTCGATTTTCACTTTTTGCGTTTCTGAGGTATATTTTCAACCATTTATGTATCGAAAATGATGTTTCACTAGTAACTGGTAAAGAAGCTAAAATAATTAAAAGTCTGTATATTTAAGGGTATATATTTTCATTACATTCAGCTAAAGCAGTTACAACATTTTTTATGGGTTTTGTTTTTATTTGTTCTTCTCATAATGCAAATTCCACTAAAGCCGAATAGTCATCAGCGTCAATATCAACTACGTAGGTCTTAACAGTGCTTTAAAACATTCATCACTGTTTTCTTTATATTTCATTAAACAAAGAATATTACTCAGAATTGATTTGTGTGCTAAAAATCTGTCATTCAATTGTTGATTAAAACTATCCAAAAAAAAAGAATTTATAAATAAATTCTATTGTATGACTCAGCCGAATCTGTTATCACATTTATTCTATACTCTAAGTTCTTATTTGTTTTCTAACATAGGGACTTTTATATCGATATCAAACTTTTCAGATTTTTTTCATACCTCATTATATATATATATTTGCAGATGCACACTAAATTATTGCATTCCCATATCACAAATATCATAAGTATAACGTTTAGATTATAAACAACGTAAGACAAAATTTTGATTTCAAATACAAGCCATGACTTCCACAGCACCTCATCGACAAGAGGTTAACTACAGTAAACAGAGCTGGTTATCTGAATCGGGGTGTGATCGGTCGAAATAGGGCGGAGGTCAAGGGTTTGGTGCTCCGACAAAATCGAAGTGCGCCCACGGTCGGACTCGGGAGTGTTGTAATAATTTTAAAGGAGGTGCGCGACACACAACAATATCGTCGTCATCACGGTGATACGACGTTTTGTGTTTTTTTCCGCGGGATGCATTACAATAATACGTCCGTGACGGCAGGCCTCGCGGCGTGCGTCTCCCCTCCCCCCCCCTCCCCCCCCTGTAAGCCGCCAGCGCGGGGCCCTCTCGCGCGCGGAGTCGGCGGCTGTTGAATTCGCGACCCGACGGCAACGGCAACGGCGCTCATCCATAATTCGGCGGACGCGAGAGTGCACGCGACGCGGGCGTATCGTGGCGGCCGCGATCACGGGACATCTGCACGCGCAGACACGCACAACGTACGACGTATAATTTAATATATATATATATATTACACGGCGGTGCGCGGAAAGTAAGCGGAACGCCTAAATCCGCGCGGTGAACACACGCGGTTACGTAAAGCGACGCGCCGGTCGTAACGATTCCCGTGCCGCCTGCCACGACCGCGGTCGCGGTATGCGGTAACAGGCGCCGCGGTATCGCACGCCGTCACGATTTATACGCATATCGCTGTTACAATTATTATCGTTATTGTGTCGATATGACGGCGCGGTGACGTTAAACACGGCGCTCGGCCGTTAATCGTTATGACGACATCGCAAGTAACGGACGTCGGTCGACCGTTTACCTGTTATATTATGGCGTGGGCGCGAGTCGTTGATTCAACTGACGCAATAGACATTTCCCCGGAAAATCGTCGTCGTGTCACGTGTCTGAATTATATAATATTATTATTATTATTATTGTTGTCGATATCGTAATTGATATAATGATGTACCCGCGTGTCTGAAACGCGGCGTCCGCATACGATACGCCTAAAGCGTTTCCAGAATTTTCAATTTACATAATACCATTATTAATATGCATTATTTCGCACGTGAACTCAATAACCTACCGAGTTACATAAGATTCCGTGCCTCGTATAAATGGCCAACAGTTTTGCTAATAGTTGTTGCGGGTCACAATAGATTATTCGTTTGTTCAATTCAATAAATATTTAACGGGAAAAAATCCGACTCGGGGCATATTTTTTTATTACAAACAATATTTAATAAAATTATAACTCAAACACGTTTAACAGCGAAAAAAAAAAATTAGGTACCGCATTGAAAAAAAGTTAATTTTTAAAACGTATCATCTGTTAGACTTGATCGATTAGGCAGGCGATATATATAGTGGAAATCCTGCTAACGATAAAATGGCCAAAGATGTGTTTGGTTATTGGTATTATAGTTGTAGAATAATTATCCTGACAAAGTAACGTGTAACCTTTGTTTTGTGTTGCACCGTGAATTAAATATTGAATAGTACATAGGTATTTTTTAGACCTAAAAATATACAAGTTTCTCTCGGAAAAATAACCTACACGTCAATATAATTTGTATCTATAGGTACATGATTATTGATATTATGCATCTTCAGTGTCCCCAATTCTACGTGTACGTTACTACACTCAGACTAGAGCTGTAACGAGTCTTAATTTTATAAGTTCCGTATCACGTGTTGGTCGTTGTTTAATATTTGATTTCCGCGTATTCCTTTTATGGCTTTAAACATTGTAATGTTTTAATATAAGACATTAATCCGTTTTGGAAAATCAATGTCGTATGCGGTCACTCTTACGATAATCTTTTGGGTCAGATTTACAAGTTAAATGATAAAATGTTGTTACTATCGATAATATTATGCGTCAGATATAATTATATACCATTGAAACGGCGCTACCGATATTTAGCTTAAAAGTGTGAATGATTGTATAATAATATAATACGATTAAACGGGCATCGACCAAAACCGGAGGGTATAGCAAACAATATGACAAGACGGAAAGAAAAGAAAACTAATAACAATATTCGATAGAACGTTCGGAGCATTTGTTATTTTTTCATTTCTATATATTGTTTTATTAATATTTTCGAATATTCGCGTTTGTCGCAACCTATACAAATACATCACATATTTATTATCGCGACACGGTGAACTTTTATATATCGTTTATTACTATTATTATTATTATTATTATTATTATTATTATCATCACTTTTGCGGTGGTGGTTACGAAAATGAATTGGGTCGAAAAATGTTTGAACAAAGGTTAGCAGACGAGCGTCACACCCTGTCCGGGCACGAGCAGTTGTTACTTGTTATTGGCAAAACGTCTCTGCTAACCCGAAACAATACGGATGTTAACGAACGCGAAAAGGGCAACCGGATGGTACCGAAACGGAAGTCGTCGGTTTCCACCGCAATTGCGTTTAATACCCGTACGCGGACGCACGTGAGAAAAACCCAATGGACACACCCGACTTTTTTATTTATTTATTTTCCCACGTGTGTGTATAGGTATATAATCATATACTCACCATTGTTCTCTACTCTCGTCCGGGCTAGCTTCTGCATCTTCTTTTTCACTTTTTTTTTTCAAGCTCCGGAGCTTTTTATCCATGGCGATTCGCGCGCTCGGTTCAAAAGGTCGAAAGCGGAATATTATTCGGCCGTCCGAGATTCGATTTCCATTCCCCGAATGACAAAAACTGAACCGTGCCGGATGACGTGTCAAAAGTCTAAACGTTAAAAAAATAATGGTAAAAACCGTAATTTTTCGTGCGCGTGTGTGTTCACGTCAATTCGATTACGTCACGACGGGAAAGTTTTCGGCTGCAATTCGCTAAATACAAAACTACACTGGTGTTAAAACCGTAAAGCAAAACTTTTGACAACACGGTGCGATAACTAAAAACACAATACCCACGCCATTACTTAAACACACACACACACACACATACATATATATATATACACGAATATATGGTATTTTTGTTTTTTTTTTCAAATCATATACACTCCAAACGTTCCGTGTCGTCGTCGTATCGCACGAGTTTCTTGTTGTATATATATTTTTTAAGTTTTTATCCCTTCCGCGTCCTCCTCCCACCCATTATGTTTTATACAATAAATTAGACGCCGAACGACGTAACTATATACTCTATACCGACAAACTGCACATATACAGAATAATAATATACATTATACAGGGTGATTGTATTATGGAGGACCGGGCAAATCGTATTTTATTATTAGGAGATGCAACGAATTTTCTAAATAATTTTCATCAAAACGTATAAGTACAATTACATTCTTATAATATGCTTATGGTTATCGTTTACCAGTATTTTTCCTCGTACGATTTAAAAAATATTTTTAAGTATTTTATCATGTATTTATAGGTTCACATAATTAATTACACTGTAGTCTGTACAGAATAACGACAAATTAATGTGCCTAAAGTAATACTATTACTGATTAGACATTATCACATAATCATTGTTTTCAACCTACATCGATCACGAAATACGAATAATAAAAGTGTTTTAAAACTTTTGTCGAATAGTCAGAATAGTTAGAAACAAATCTTAGATTAGATGTATAAATAAATAATGACGTGTTCGTTATTATTTTTTTTCACTCTAAACTTTATTGCCACTGGTGGCCTAGAGAAAGCTTTTCGAACTTGATTTTGTCTTTATTTTTTTTTTAGTTAATACAGAGAAAATCGAGTTTTTACGACGACAATTTCATTAAGATTAAATTTTTAGTTTAGTAGATTTTTTTTTATAGATAACTAGAATTTATTATTCAACTGGTTAAAAAAAAACCAAGCTTAAATTACCGATATTTAAGTTAAGTCTCCGATAAAAGTAAATTGATCTACTAAAATATTTTTATCGGCCAATTTTAATTAGAATTTGACGATTGGCGATCGGCAGAAATATAGAATCGTTAAGTGCGATGATATACTCTTATTGTATAATAATATTTTTTTTATAATGTTTGACAAATTATGCTTATAAATTATTGTCGTATCTATAAAATAAAATAATTAAATCAATAAATCCGAATGAAAACGGATATTAATATCATGATTAACTTGACCAATATTTATTTTATTTAGATGATTCTCATACTTTCAATTTTAATAACATGAGCATTGTTTAGTAGTGACATTATGCATAAACTCAAAATGGACACGCCTTAAATTTATTGGCTCAATCAATTTATAATAATGAATGAATAAATTTAATTTGAAAAATGCAATTATATTTTAATATAATGATTGACACAATTATTTTAGTGGTTTGAAACGATAATTAATATTAATAGTGCGCGAACAACGATCATTATGATGCATAACAAGATTGGCGAATAGTGCTCAAATATTTTAATGTTAAATACGTTCAAAAGATAAATTCATCACGGACGTAATTGTGACAAATTAGTTAAACTATTAATATAATGTATATTATTGCATTTTTTATTTGTTTTTTTTTTTTTTTTTTTGCTAAATAATGTTTACAACATTTAGATGAAAATACACGTTTTAGAGTCTTAAATAATATTTAAATTATAAAATTATTATATACTATACTCATATGCCGACTATTGGAATGTATACTAATTGTATAATTTAGATTATTTTATGTTTAAGAATTTTCATTTTTTAAACGTTTATTAACTATTTTGAACTATTTTAGATTTTGAGCAGAGCAATGAATGTAATTATTTTAAAATGTTACGTGTGTGTAATTTTTTTATTTTTTGTATCTGTTATCGCGTTTTAGTGTAGTAAAAGTTCTCCGTTTTTCTTCATTAGCATCTTTTCTGATAGGAAAGTGAATCTAGTTAGTACTCTAGGTGGTGAAAAATCAAAAATTTCCTAATAGTTTTTAAACGCGCTGGGAAAAATAAAATAAAAAAATTAAGGAAAAACGGAAATTTGTAAAACATTTAGTTTATAAAGCTAAGGATTAAAAATTTAAATTAAGATTTTTTGTAAGTAGTTTATAATGTAACTAAAAAATCAAAAATATATATAAAAAAATAATTTTTTATAGACATTTAAAATTAAAATTTGAACATTATTTATAGAGTTGAGTTCAAGTAACAAGCGTTAAACAAATTGTATTACTATTATAATTAGTTGAAATAATGTATTCATTTTTTTTAAATGCATTTATAAAAAAAAAAAACAAACCTTTGGTCAACGTCATGTGGAATAGACAATATATATATATATATATATATTGTTAATTTCTTATTTATATTTTAAACAACAACAATTTTAAATTCCTACTTTTAAGTTATGCAATTTAACCCATCGGAAAATAAAAATATATACTTAACACCGTATTATGGGTCGCTCTTATTACGCATACGCCGTTGTGTCTGTACCGTAAAAAACAATATTATATAAATTTTTTATTTCAAAATTGTGCGAAAGGTGAAATTTTCTTGTGCTGTTTTTAATACTTTGAAATTTTATAGTGAACACTATATCAGGGTTTTTAAATTCACCACGGCAGTGTACCACACAATTGTGTGAAGTTTTGCGATAACACTCCTAAAATTAAAAAGTCCACAATGCAAGAACTTATATATTTTGTAGTATAAAAAAAAAAAAATTGGCCTGTCTGTCAAATGACATATTATTTTTAAAGAAAAAATACCTCAAAAAATTAATTTAAAAACAAAATCATCTGTTTGACAATTTACAGTGATAAGAGGAAATTTTCATTTGAATATAAAATGATTTTGTACCGCCACCGTGAATGCCATAAAACAATTTTGGTGTTTTAAAATAATATATAATTATAATAATAAATAAATGTTTCAAGAATATTATAATTCGATTAAACGCATCGTACTTTTACGTATGGGATGGATTGCTGTTGGGCGTGCTTGGCGAATCACTCTGAATATACAGCCAATTATTATTATGCAATATGCTGCGCAGTAGTAGACTTCTACAAAAAAATCGACGAGGCGTAGAAATACGCGTAGGTGAGTTGTCAATAATATTATTACTATAGTATGTTGACATTTTGTGAGTGAAATGAAAAATACAAAAAAAAATTTGAGAGAAAATAATAACACTTTTGTCGAAAACCGAAAAATCAGAAAATAGTGTGTCTAATATAACAAAATCGTCTGTACTTGCATATACCGCGATGGCAATAATATGGACGCGTTAATTAAGTACCAGACCTACCGGTTATATGTATAACATAAATAAATATACTCGATCTACAGTGATCACTCTCGACAGGTTCTTTTGTCGTCCGATTCGGCAGAGGCGCGAGTGATGGATTTCCATCGGCCGTCAGCGTCTCGTTCAATAGCTGTCATAATGTTTCACATCGCATTGTATGTGAGTGAGCGCAATTGGGTAGATCCCATGTGGATCTGATGAAGATCCAGAACGTACTAGTGGGCACAAATTGAGTTTTAAGTTTAAAGGGGAGGGCTATTATAATTTACACGTGTGTCTATGCCTCCAGAGATAGATAAATACAAACCATTTTTTGAGGGGGGACGCTTAGATCCCCAAGCACCCTCGCCACAAATGTTCGCTTATTTCACCCACCCACTGACAAAACGATTTTCGCGAGTTCGTTCTTGTTGCGCGTAAATTTTTGTACGCCCCATCGCTATAATATGATTATATTCTTATAAATATAAATTAAATAATATGACGTATACCATGATAATAAAGAGATAATTTGTTTACCGCAGTTTATTAATTAAAGAGAAAAAACCTTAAACTCGTAATAGGTTGGCTGTATAACTCGGGCGAAAAGTGTTTATATCAAAAGTATAAACATTTTTAAAAATATAGTTTTTTATAAACGTCGGAAGAAAGATTTTGTAAAATATAATGATATTTTTAATTGTTCATTAAATATTAAAGAAGTTTTTTTTTTTTTTTTTTACAGGTATGAACACGACAATTTTTGAAGAACTTATCGTGTCAGACATTAAACTAAAGAAGTTCAAAACATTAGTGATGAAAAAATATGAATAAATTTTCATAAAATAATAAATTAACAAAATATATTATAAATAACAGGTTAGGTAAGTGACACGTTTTTACAGGAAATTGCATTGCAGATTGAATCATTTTTTAATGTACTCAATTATAGTGATTAATTTTCTTTTGGTTCATTTCAGTTCGACCGATTGTAATTTTGAGTTTTACGCAGTAAATCATTAATGACACTCGCATGTTTGAATAACAAAATAAATATTGTTTTATATAACGAATACATAAAATATACATCATTTTAATATTTTAAGTCAAACATTTGACGGCATATTCAATGAATTTTTTTTTAGAAATTGTTGAGAAGAGTTACATTATTTAAAGAACGCTATTATTTTCGAATAGCTATTACTTATTGGCCATATCATGGATCAGGCGCGATTCAGACATCGTTAACGGGAGAAGAATCTCGTAATTTATGTTAATTCAAAACTTAAATACCTTACAATAATTCACTTTTATACTCACTTAAGATATATTATATTTTTAATGCACCTATGCCTATGTGAATAATATAAGGAGTATACCTACCTCACCCTCGTTGAAAATACGGTACCCTGTTTTTAAGTGTTTTTTTTTTGTTCTTATTTGAAATATAATTATTACTTTAAGAATGTATTTAAACTAGTGTTTAAATGAAAAACGATCATATTCAAGGTTTTTGAAATAAAACACAGTTGTTGTAAAAATATATAGTTTTCCGTTACTGACTGTTTTAATAAAATAATTTGTAAATTTAATAAAAATTTTTATGGCTCTATGAAATAATGTACATTATAGATTATAATAATATGTCGTAAATAAAAATAAAAATTGTTTATTTTTAAAAATGTTTAGCTTTTCATTAAATCTCTTGCAATTATTATTATTGATTTTCAATATCGCATAAATAACGCTAATGATATTCCGAATGCGAAATTCCAAGTTAAAAATGCTAACCATAATTTCCACAATTTTGCTACCTAACTTTAAACGGTAATCAATAAGACGAGTACATAATAATAAAGTAGTATGCATTATATTTGTCGAATAATACAAATAATTACAGTCGTTTAATACGTCAAATTGACATTTTTACTCTAAATCCATTAATTATTTTACAACGCGTAAGTAGGTACATATTCATCATCAATACCAATACCAAATTGAACTGAACTTTATTTATACGGAAACTATTACTGTACATTATTTGATTTAGCACATGTATAGTTAAACAATTTTCATTAATGCATTCCCTGAACGGCGTTATACATGAACAGTGTTTTGAAACTAATTCCTTTGTGTTTCTACTTGAATTCAAATTAACAAAAACAAAATTCAAATGTAGTCAGGTACATATTATTTTTTTTTTCGATATAAAGGAAAAATATCCACCGTTTTGTAATAAAATGTTTAATTAAGTCATAAAAAAAATATCAAAATGCAAATGTAACATACATTATATAAGCACAATATTAAAAAAAAAATTGTTTACTGCTATACCTTCGTCAAAATAAATTAATAAAATCGTTTAAAGGTTAAAACTATTTTTATATTTTCACTCCATCTGACTTTTGGCCCGTACAAGATTATAATATTTAAATACAATTATTTTTACAATTGCTATATGGAAAAAAGCGATTGAAATTGTAGATTCCAAATAGGGTGTCTGTACATATTGGTTTTAAAATAACTAAAGAAAGAAAACAAAAAAACTTATTTCTACTAATATTTTTATTACAGCAAAATATACGTGCGCTGTTTGGGATAAAACATTGCAATTGTAAATTTAATTTTACTGCTCGTTTTGTTAATGCAGTTTTCAAAACTGAAATGTATATACATTAACTTACTTATATAATGTTATTTAAAAGTAAAAAAAGAAAAACAAGATTTATGGTAAAAAAATTGTGAAAACTTTGATCATAATCGAATTTATTGAATACAAGATATTATAGAAATAATTACTTTTACACTTATATTTATGTGAAACAGCTGTAACAGCTCTTTGACATATCGTCCTGCCATGTGCGACTATTATGTACGATGACAATCTAAACATATGTATAAACCGATATTCGAGAGTCAGGCACGTCTTGATTATTAATGCGATATTTGAATGGCGACTTGTTTTTAAATTTATTCCGAAAAATATTAGCTTGTATAGAGAGAGAGAGAGAGAGAGAGAGAGAGAGATAGTGAGAGACGGTGCGCACTATTGATAATTTTTAAAATAATATTAATAGAGATCAATGGCCACTGTTGACATTCATTTTACAACCGACTGGGTAATATCGTATCTATAATAATATACATTACACATATTTTGATAAATTTGTCGTTTTTTTTAAACTCTACGAGTTACCCCCTTACGAAACAAATTGCTCGGGTGCTGTTAAAGACCGGAAAACATGTGTTGTTTATTGAAAAACGTAGGCAATATATCATATTTAGTTTTTGTAAAATGCGTTCCCGTCGGGTTAGGGGGTGTAGTGCATGTGGTGGGGGGGAGGGGGCACCCGAAAACATCGACCGGGTAATGTGCTTTTTTCGCCAACACTGGTTGTCACGGTAGTTAAACAAGGCCGTTTTATTACGACCGTATGACCTTTGGTCGCCGATAACCGAATTCTCAACTAAACGGCGGCGGGCAGCACACGACCGTTCGCTATTTCTTTCGTGTATCTCACAATTTATATATATATATATATATATAGGTATTTAAAACTAAGGGATGGCGAGCATGATTTACGACCGTGCCCACCGCCGACCGAGTCGTGTCTAACAGACTTTAATATTATATTAAATAGAGAATAAAGCCCGTTACAATATAGGCAGTATATTTCATATCCATCGGAGGTGTTCGCGGTGCCGGACGAAATAATAATAAGTATTTCTCGGCTTATCGCAGCGGGTCCCGCGTTCCGGTCGGACTAGTGAAGCGACAAATATAATATGATAATATTATGAGGATCGTAAGAATGGAAAAAGGAACCCAATACCGGTGTGACGGACGACGTTTCATTGTTGCGACATAACTGGTATATAATAGACGACCAAGGACCACCACCGCGGTAACGTCGTAGTTGCGGAGGTAGAGGTGAGGTCGGTACAGGGATATAATGATTCGTCATGTCGAGTATAAGAACCTCCATGGACTACAAATTGCAATACAGAGTTTACATGGATACACATACGGAGGTAATGAAAACAAATAAAATATAAATATCGCGTTTGAGTGGAAACGAATCAAAGCTAGTGAGTTGGTTTCGTTTTTCTCTACTGGATTTCAGTCGTCAGTGTTAATGCTTTAAAGTCGGCCGAGAAAGGTATGTACGCCAAATGAATGGAATTATTATCGTATTTCTATACACCTGTCATCGCACTGGCGGAGGTCCGAGAACATACGTCGTTTTAAGGTGGATAACTTACACATCGCGTAAGCTGAAAGTGATAAATGCGATTTTTTATCGCCACCTGCACCGAGGAGGAATGATGCATTATTATATTTATTGTATTTTATTATTATTGTTGTAGTAATGATTCACCACAGCACGTTCGACAGACGAATAAACTCATTATTAGCGTACGACATCGATTATATATTGACATATCTAAAAAAGATAACTGTCAAAAATATATATTCTATAATGGAGCATATGAGAAAATAAAATATTTGTGTAGGTCTCTTTGAGGATAATGACCCCGGCTGTGATTTAAGAACAAGACCAATACTACATTTTGTACATACATTTGTGTATAACGTCCATATGGTGACCGACTTGAATTCACACCTACATTTTTTTTTTAAATAAATGATGGAAATGCGTGAACCACAAAAATCACGTCACAGTTCCGCAATCCGTTTAACACTGTTACAAATAAAATTAAAAATCAAAGTGTCTCACATTTTTCAAGACTATTATCGTCGAAACGTTAAAATCACTATACGAGCAGCGGATGCATGCATGCAGATAATGTTATAGGTCAGGGGTTGTCAAACGGACGATCGCGGATGAACTCAAAGTCGATCATATTAGAATTATTTTTTAGGCCACAACTAACCTAACCTGTGTAGTGTATAGGTATTCAATAATAATAAAAAAAAAACTTTTTTATGGATCCTTAGGGTGATGAAATATAATTTTAATTGATCTTTGTTGAAAAAAATTGGTCATCCCTGATATAGGTAATATTATGCAGGTATCTCTTAGATAAACTAATTGGCGTACGTTTTAAGTATATCACAACAGTGATAATAACACAGGAGTGCTTAGATTTTTTGGAAGAAGGGAAGGGATCTGAATTGTTGAGTATTCTCAGACCACAGTAAATATACTTTCATTGCTCAATCGTATATTTTATATGACAAAACTAAGCAAAAGGAGGGTATGACACTCTAACCTCTTCTATGTAAGCACGCCCCTGTATCGCGACAATATTACGTTAGGAAAGAATAATAATATATTAACGTGTCGGTGTTTGAATGACATAATAAAGCTACCTACGCAGGAGTTTCGGTCGATATTGTTCGCAGCGTTCGATCGATTGCAACCGCGATATTCCATAGGCCATATCATGACAGGTGACAATGTAAACAAAGAAAATGAAAAATACAAAAAAAACACTTCAGGAGACCGTCGAGTCTAGCGCCGCACGTTTCACGAGGTAGAGATGAGGAATGACGACACGTTGCGATACGTACAGGATGATTCAAAATGTATGTTACAGACATTGTATCACATAAATGTTTAAAACACAGAAAATGTATGGCAGGAAAGTATTTTCAGTTAGAAAGATCTAAAATGATTTGTACATTTTTATAATTTTTACAATGTATTAGGAGGACGACTTTAGAAATTCAAATAAGAATATAAACTTTTTTTGCAAACATAATATGAAGACATTATTTTAATACATTTAGTTCTTAAAAAAAAAAAAAACTATATTATACTATACATACTATTACACTCGAGTTTTTATAAATTTCTGAAGTCGACTACCCAATTTGTACAAATAATTTTTAACGTTTCCAAAACGAAAAACTTCTATTTTGAATCTTAGCTTTAGCATACATTTTTGGACATCCCGTATACCACCGTATAAATGTATATATGTGACGGCGACAACCATTATGATTGTTAGCGCCAGTCGCTCGGCCCCTCAGGACCCGCGTGTTATTGAACACGTATATAATGCGGTTTCATGGTTTAGCCGAAAGGGTCTTCTCGGCCGATATATGATATGACGCGTGTTGTATAGATTTTTCGACAGCACCGTTATACGCATGCCGACGCGAACGATAAAATAATTGGGAAATGCGTGTTCTGTAAAAGCGTTAAATCAGCTACACATTTGCAATGTACACGGTCGTATGTACTGCAGCGTGATCGGGGTTGGACGCGAATCGGTCGACACGTTCGCAACAATTACGGCAATCCACGTGTACCCGCCCATTTACGTTATATTGTCATATCGTCATAAAATATATTATTATATCGTCTAGGCATACGTATAATTCAATTATATTTTTAGATAAATGCGTATGAGATATGATAGCCGATGATGTACAATATTGAGTTCGAACTATTGCCGAAGAGTTGTCGGTTTTCGAGCACTTTCGGAAAGGGGTGGGTGCAAATAGTATTGGACTTTTATTTCTGAACCGTATGATCTATGCGGTTATTTGACCACATAAATGTTGTTCAACAAACCACAGTGGTGCACAAGCGACGCACGAAAATGATTAAAAATATTATATAATTTTTTATCAATTAATGTGGTGACATGATAAAAGACATAGAACTCGCAGCGGATTGACACGCTGTACTCACTTTATTATAATTGTTTTTTTATAATTCTATTTTAATATTTTATATTGTATTAAAAATATATTTTTTTCAAATATCACTTATTACATTTATGGTTTGAAAGATATTTCGCTCGTGTATACTAATAAAAACCGTAAGTCAAAAGAACGTTTATAATAAAAAACAGTATATTATTGTAGTTTCATATCTTAACGACTACTAATGAGAAACTTTTTACGCTTCTCGTTCTAACTTTAATATTTCATGTGTCATTAAATTTTAATGTTAATTTTTTAGGTTTACATTCGTTTTGTAAATTTGTGAGTGCCATGTGGGTATAATGTAAGCATAGAAAATGATATAATGATTTATAGGTTTTTTTTATCGATCTTACACACCATCAGAAAAAAATTCAGTTGATTTAAATTACCGTAGAAGAAAACGAAATTCATAACAAAATGAACTATACGATTAATACCTCCAGCAAAAGTGAAAAAAAAACATACGAAATTATTGCAGTATTTTTTGAGAATATATTATGGGGTTTATACCACAGCGCATATACCTACCAACGAAAATAATTACCTTGACTGTTTATAACTTATAAATTTTGGATCAGAATCGGTTTATTGATAAGTTGTTTTTATGTATTTGGTTTTAAATGCTTTGGATGTTTAAATCCACCTTTTCAAGTAGAAATCATGAACTATTTTCTTTACCTATTCATACAGACGGACGAAAATTAAAAACGAGTATTTAATGTTTGTACAACAAAGTATACATTAAATTGTATTGTATTATAGAGTTTGAACTAAATTTTAAGTGCATATCTGCCTCACATTTAGTACACACATATTATTTAGATATTATAGGTACATGTGGTATATCAATATTAAAAAATGTTTACTTACCATTAAAATTATGTATTTTAATAAAGAAAATTATAGATACCTATTCAATTATAAAAATTCCTAATTTTAAAATGTTTATAAATTTCTTTAAAATTAAAATGTCAAAATAATATACGTGTGGCTATGGACGATATTTTTACCTTGAAATTATATTATTATTGGCTAATCCGTTATAATATTAAACTCAACAGTGTACAATTAATCATTCTAAACGCGAAATTGTATGATAAGACGGAGAAATGCAACACATGCGAGTTTAATTCCCTATTAACAAATTATGATCGTAAAACCTATTTAGGTGATAATATATATTCATAAAACCAAACATCAGTGTTACAATAGATACTTTAAACAAATATTATTTAGGCGTACCTACTTAATAATTTAAAAAAAAAAAAACATTATCCTAATACTACTTAAATATTATTTAGCTATTACCTACTAAATAAGTTACCATCTATTACATAATATTATTTTATTTGTTAGCATTTTTGTCAATAATCCTGTTGGTTAAAAAACTATAATACTATTGTGTATTAAAAAAGTAGTTACTTAATTTTTGACCTTCTATCCACTTCCCCGCCACACAATCATATAATAATATTATATTTACTGTGTACGCGTATGTGTGCGTAAACGTTTTTTATTTTTATTCATCCGGAATATCATATTTTTCTTATGCATAGTTAGTCAGGTACGCGGAAAATGTCGATAACATGTTCTTTGACTCGCCAATGTGTTGTGAATGTCGTTAAGTCTTCAAATTTCCAAACCATCACCCCTCCCATGGACGCGTTATCCTGAGGTGAAAAAAAAATATATATATATTATATATTATATGCATAATGTAAATCTGTACGTGGAATATCCAACGTCATCTCACGCAAAGTCGTAAAATCAAATCGTCGGCAAACGAAACGATATGAAATTGAATTTTATTTTTGGAGAGAGGCGTTCGACTACAATACAAAGTTGTGTACCGTTCATTGTCAGTATTTGGTCCGCGGTTTAGTATTATTATTATTTTCAGTCGAAATGAGAAACGGCAATGAATCGCGTGCGAATTTATGCGTTATTTAAATAGGAAAGTCGCGAATAAAATGCGACTTGTCCCCGACCGGATACTGTGTTCGAAACCCCGGTCGACTGTGCAAACACGCAGAGATTGTTTAATTTTTAAATTCTTCAAATTAATTTTGTCAAATTATTCTACCCCGGTGGAAATACTTGCATCAATAGACTTTTGTGTGGTGCTGGTGCCCTGGAGGTAAGTTGCCGCCGTATTATGAAACGCGAAATGATTCGAAAGCCAAACAATGGAAATAATATTATTTTCCCCTTGTATTTTAATGCGTCACGAGGATGCCGAACAATTGCGGGAAATAAAACGGTTTTTATTCATCGGGGTAATCTCTATTATAAACATTTGACAGAAAAACTGTATTACGAACACAAACTATCCCCAAAAACTATGCGATTTTGTTGTGTTATATTTTACTACAAAATCGCTACGTGAAGACCAAAAATGTATTATGATTAAATGATCACGGCTAGTTCAACATGAATAACTAATTATAATATCACCATATTATAATATATTTATTAAATTGTCAGTTAATTCGAATAATGATAAAATGTATATAATTTTTAGACATATTTTTTTTTTTGCAAAAAAATTAATTTCAAAACGTATATTAGTGTTTAAAATTGTATATAAGAACAAATTTCAAACTTGTATAAAATATATATTAAAATTATAGTAAACATATTCTATGTATTAACTTTTACATCTTATATTGTTAAATATCTACTTCACATAATAATACTTGATACTTAATATTTTTCTTTATGAATATACGTCATAGATAATTAATTCCATGATATCTGCAATGTATTATATTCTTTGATAAATATTTAAAAGTAAGTGTATCATCCAAGTCTAATTATTTTATTTTATAAAATATACTGGATTATTTCTCTGGAATTATAGACACCAACGAGAAGGGCTGGAAGTGTTAAGAACCCAAGCATTTGATAAGCCCCTTCCAAAAAACTGATCATATATATATAACGGTAAAATACATACAATAAGCATTAAACTTCGTGAATGATATCAAAATAACCTAGCCCACTCTACCAACTAAAATGTGGAGCCTATTTGCCCCAGTTCTTTTGATTCATTCTTGTTCCATTACTCTACCATATCTTCGGATTAGCAAAGTCATTGTGGCATTGGGACAGAACACCAAATGCACAAATACGTTATAAAATGTACCGTTCAGTTATTTCATAGACACCGCCATAAAATGTATTAATCAATAATATTATAAAATCGATTCGTTGTTATTAATGATTTATAAGCTATTGTAGGTACATCACATTTAAAAATATAAGAATACACTTTCAAATCATTGATTTTTAACCAACCTGAAACACATTGTACCTATACTCTGTGCAGAATAAGAACGTAGACCGGCGACCAATTCCTGATTTCGTTCTTATCATAATTGGGCGCCGGCCACCGCTGCAACCGTAAATTTGTCAGCCAATTAGGCGCGTTATAGACCTGTTTTGGTCCGAGTACATTCTTACTCCACGCAATTATATACATATTACCAATTGTTAAAAATATAGATATTCGGAGCCATTAAAAAAATAATTCTTCTTCTGCTGGTTTATAAATATTTTTCTACAGAGTTATTGCCGCCATCATAACTTTTATACTTCATAAACGATGTTCTATTAATGTATCTACTATTGAAAGGTTACAACTTTAATAAATTTATTTGAAAATAAATTATCTCCTTTATTGTGTTATGATATGTTTTCTACATGTGCATATCTACTTTAACGTTTATTAGTATTATAATACCAGCTAAACTATGCTTATTATGTGTATACATTCTAATCGATTTTCGTTTCTCTTTGGCTTTGTCAGAAAGTTGATCGTAAACCCCGTTTTATGGGAAAAAATTCTACGATTCTGCGTAAAGTCATCAGGCGTCGTGGAACAGGAAAATCCCGTTTAAATTTTGTGGCGATCACCCGTGTGTGTGCACAATCAAAAACAGACGACCTAATCTGTGTAATCTATTCGTTATCGCGTGATATCCGAGGGATTTTAAAGTTTTCTTTCTCTCCGGAGAAAAGCTGGTGTTCGAGTCGCTTTCGAGGGTCCGTTTATTTGATCGTGTTTTCGATTACCCGACGGATTGTCTTAATGACCTTTAGCGGGGTGAATGAAAAACGCGTAAAAATAAGCCTATTATAACTAATGGACCGCATTCGCCGCCACTCCGATCACCACCTTCGGCTAGGCCAATAAATAATAATAATCGTTACTTTGGTGTTCGTTCGCGTTTATTAATAATTTTTTCCTTCTTCCTGTTTTCACAACGAAACACGTGTAGTAGTTCCTAATGTAAGTGCACAATGCACTACCCCATCAGTATTTTCGTAGTTGTAGTGGTGCGCGATAGCTAATAATAGTCATAACTCGAAAATCTTCTCCGCGGCTGTTGCGGTGTACACATTTGGCCGCGAGTAATGTAAAACAAAACGAAAAACGAAAAGTATGCTATATAGTATTATAATAATGTCCGTCCGTTTTTATGGGACCCGATTTGGATACAGACCAGGGAGATGGTAATTTAGAATCGCTCTTTCCACTCCTCCGGCATCTAATCCTGGCCCTGTATACCACACTCGTGCTGCAACGGCACGGGATACAACACCGCTGACGCACGTTCTCCTGCCCATTACCGCTACCCCTGATCCTGAGTCGACCGGACGATCGGAGAGAAGAATGTAAATATTTATATATATGTGTGTGTGTGTGTGTTATGAGATACATGTGGTATTCATTAAATTCGGAATGACGCGTGTTCAAAAAAAAAAAAAAAGGCAGCCTTTTAGCCGTTGGCGATGGGCTTTTATTGACCGGAGGAAGGGAGTGGTAAACCCGAAAACCGTCGAACCGGTCAAGAATAATAATATTATTATCATCGTTGATGCATCGAATATACATTTTATCGATATGGTGGTTTAACGACCCGCGCTCGGCGGTGGGTCCAAAACGATCGCGCGATCAAAAAGAGGCGGACAAAACCAATCGTCTTTTCCGCATTATGACGTGTAGTATAATAGATAAGAGCATGGCCATTAATTAAAATGGACAAACACAATAACTTGGTATTTTATATTATAATAATCATAATATCATACAACTTTTAAATGTCTTGTTCAATCGAAATACAAAATGATATTATTCTGACCAGAGGATGATTACTCGAAAGAGCGATTTATGGAATTAAATAAAATTGTTAAGGCTAAAAATTCAACTCCATTAATTGTATTTAATAATACTCAACAAAAAGATTTATTTGAACAAGCAAATTGCGTTTAACAGATAATGGTTAATAATGCAATAACGACGATTAATATTAATAATATAAAATGTAACAATCAAACTAGGTTAAACTAAGCTATTGTCTTGCATACCACACGATGAATAATATTTGAAAATCAAGTATTCTGATGACTTGTAGAATAATTCAGTTTCATTTTTTAATCTTAAATAATAATACATGGATGTGTACGTATTATTGAATGTATACGATTTTATATTATATATAATTTTCGTTTAACGGACTTCCCGTAAAACTTTGCCTATTTCCTGTGCCTTAACCATTCCGGTATTGAACATTCAAATATTAAAATATAATAATACACATTTGTATTAGGTATATAATTTTCGTAGAACAAAGTTACAATTAACCAATGAATATTATACGATTATTAAACGTCGATCTCAGATATTTCACTTTGTTATCTTTCAAATACAGATATATTTTATTTTTTTCTGAGGTGGTCTACAATAACAGAATTACGAAATATCATGGTCGAAATGAGGCGAGTCGGTATCTGAAAAAAATAACAATTATAAATTAAATTAAAGAACCAATATTGTTGATTCGTAAACTCGGATTATTTGCAACACTCTGTGATAAAAAAAAAATACGATTTTCGATCGTCCTCGGGGAAAAAAGCCATTAAAATGGAACAGTAAAAAAAATATAACATCCTATTTTATCGTATTATTGAGGAGGAATAAAGATAACGTCAATATTATAAAATATAAACCGTCAGCAACAATGAGTGAATCATGTGGCAATATATTAAGTATTTAGACCATTTGCAAGATTTCTTATACTATGATTTATTTGATATCTGCAGTGACGTTTTCTCGGTGGTAACATGATTGAAAGCCTGTTCCTCGACTCTCCCATATCATTTTAGATTTCAGGCAATGCTCTTTCTAAGAAGAGTTTTTGAATTTAAAACGGAGTTTAGGTAATCATTGTAACAATAAAAACAAAAATAATAAATAATTCTACCATTTTTGAGTAAGTTAGGTTTACTATTTCTGTATAATATCACGCACTATTATAGAAGAGCACGTTCATATTTTGTTTATTTGAAAAAGAATAACATTTGAATGTAATTGTCTTCATATTTTTCTGTAAAATACCAATATCTCAGTATCAGCTCTCGTTGCTACTTATAAAAGCCACGAGGCAATTGCTATGAACGACTTTAACTTTGTGGTTGTGTGGGATTGTTTACTTTTATATATTATAATGAACTATAATTGTTATTGTCGTATTCACATCGAAATGTACGTAACAATTACGGTTGGTTTCCGAATATTTCAGGAAACGCACTAGAAACCCGGTAAAAAACTACACGCGTTCTTGTTAATTAAATTCCAATCCTTTACCGTTGTTTTTTTCTCATCGTCACCCACATTCCTACTCTCCAAAGTCCATTGTCCGATTGACTTTGTTCATTCAACAGAATATATAGTCCTCTTTACATAGTAAAAGTGAGGGACGGGGGTGCTACGTAAAATTGACACCCTCATCGGGAAATCAGATTTTTCGGAGAATGGGTGAAGATGCAAATTTCAAAATTGGTGTTGCAAATTGGTACAAATCAGTTGCAAAATATTGGCACTGGTTTGAAATCGACATCTCAAAGTGGGAGTGTCAATTTCACGAACGTCCTCTTTACATATTTTTCGAAACTTACGATTGTGCAAAAATAACATCATACAATATAATCATATATTAAATAACACTATAAAAGAGAAATACCAATACAATAATTTATTGCTCATTATTTTAATTGGGATTTAACTTACAAGTGGTTTATAATAATAGGAGACAAGTAAATACCTACTAGTGTCTTATATCATTTCAACTCAATTGCGACACTACAGTGAGTCAAATTCATATTAAAATTATAAGAAATAAATGATAGCATTGACGTTGCCAATCTATAGTGTTATTTAATCTATCATATAACTAAGTCAATAATGTAATAACGATTTTAATATTATGATATATGATATAACCCATTATACAACGGCGTAACGTTGGGGATAAATTGATATTTTAATAATATACGATCTACGTGGTAAGTAGAACTAAGATTAACCCTAGGGATAAAATATTATAATGTAAAAACGGTTACCTGCGAACGACGAATTTATTATATTTTCGTTTATTATGGTATTTTTTCAAATCCTTCACGTCAAGGACCACTCAAATGTATGCATTATTGGATTCAACTACTAATACGCATTGTTGCAAAAAGTTACAACAACAAATAAGAAATTTAACTTAATTCGTTTAGAAATTATTAAATTTTGTTTTTATAAAAGAAAAAAAAACTACTCAGATTGTCATAAAACAACGAATCTGCAGTTGACTCATAAATTACACTAATAAGTATTTAGGTATAATACTATAATGGTAAATAGGTATAATACAATTATGTTTTTTATACCTACCATACATGTAAGTAAATATTGTTATGGAGAATCGAGTGTTGTATAATGTTATCAATGCTATACTTAATAATTTTAAATTTTCACATACACGCAAACATCATCCGTTTTTCTTTTTACAAATCTATTAGACAGAGGAGTCTTGAATTCACCTATAAGTTAGACAGGTTACTACACGAGTAGAATACTGAAACATTAATCAATAGGAAAAATAGCGATATTAACGACAATAAAATGACAATAATTACAATAACAAATTAATTAAAATATTAAATTCAGTCCACAAGAAAATGTCTAGTTCTCCTTTCTATTTGCAATAATTATTTAAGCAATTATTTTTCCAATTCTCCCACGACTCATCCAACTCCATAATCGCTTATTCAAAGCTTGAGTCAAAACTTACCAGGATCATCCATTTATTATCTGTGAGGATTATAACCTTCCGTAAATACACTGGTAAAACAATGTCCTTAGGATATGCCTTTCTTCTACCTCCAACACACAATAAATTTTTCTTCTAGAGTAATTTTACTGCCTCCATGACATTTTTCAGCTCAATAATTTTCCATTCTTGATTTAATACTAACAAACAACAAATTTATCATTAAACATTCTGCATTAGAATAAACTCCTGGTCCTTTTCATACGCCTCTAGTTTTTTCAATCGATTGTGATTTCTCTCCTCCTTTCTTTTCTACTTTGTCATACTACAATTTCTTTACTTAAACTACATAGAGATTACAAACTTTTTGAACTCCATCAACTGGGAAAGTACCTACCTTCTATTCCAGTTTCTCGATACAGACAAAGCTAAGACAACTTTCATCGAGATTATTCATTCATCCATTTTCTCTATACCACTCAAGCACTCACCCATCACTCTAAATTCTCGCATTGGTTAACAATAGAATTATAAAACATTTTAAACAATGAAAATCATTACCATGTCATCTAAAAACACTCTTATTCCTTTTTCAATAACAAAATGTTGTATTTATTAAAAACTCGTATCCCAAAAATATTATCGTAATTTAATTTCCTATACTAAATGTTCCCCGCATCACACCCTTCGCTTATTCTGGTATTTTATTTGGAAAATTCATGTCCGTTAAAATAAGTATTCTACATTGTTGATTGATGACACTCATCAAATCACATATACAGTTCTTTCAGAGTAAATAATCAAGTCATTAAGACTTTTCCAAAGCATTTGGAAGAGTCAATCATTACTTTCCAATAAAAACTTTGAGAAAACGAGATCGTTTTTTTTTAGGAAATTATTTGTTTGAGTTCTGTATACACACAATATAATTCCAAACGAAAACAAAAACATATAGGCGGTAAATTGTTTTAAAATCTAACTCATTATGAAATGTCTTGCTCAGCGAGTATATGTACGCGTAATACTGTCATTAATATCCCCGACAAAACTATTCGGAAATTAAAATGAGTGTATTTTTCAATGTTTATTACATGTGATTGTATAATTTTCTTTTTCATATGAATACTGCTTAAGAAGTTTTATTATTGAACAACTCCGTTTTTATAATTTAATAGTTCTTCAACAATACTATAGTTAAATCTTTGTGTACTAACTGATTTTATATTAACTAATATTATATATTTTTATTTCAGTTAATATTATTAAATAAGTTTTCTTTATGAAATACTTCGCTGTTTATTTTTATTATATTGTCACTCCATTGCAATCCATGCATTTTCATTTGAACACTGTGATGAAATATGTCATCATCTGTTTCTCTCATGCCAGTGTTAATGATTATCGTTTTTTTATTATGAAAATTAAATTAGTAAATACAAAAATCATAATACGATTAATCAGTTAAGTTAGTCAAGTTAAAATTATAGCACGTCTGTAGCTTGATTATAGCCCCGTTATCACGTTTCAAATTACGCGTCAAAGTTAATGCCTAGATCACTATTAATTTTCATTTTTCCATAATATTTTTTAATACTAAAAATATTAGATTGCGTTATGTAGTAATCATAACCGAGTTTATTGTATAATTCAATTGACACTGAGCTGGCATTCTTTTTGTACGTAATATTATTAAACTGTTTAAAAATTATTCAACTATAATATAATATTGATTATTTTATTACAAAAGTGACTTTGGAAAATTTACATTAGTAGGACCATATGGTTTATAACATTATTTGGAAAAAAAAATCTAATATTATCATCAGAAATATACGTTCTAATAACTATTGTAGCTTACATTTGAACTTGGCAGATATTTTTATTTACGCACCTATTATTTGTTCATATTTTTTTCAAAGCTAATATTGTATTTTGTTGATTTAAATATTATGTATTTTTTAAGAACCTTTTATTAAATCTGTGTATATAGATTAACAGACAATAAAATAATAAGTATATTGCTTAATCAAACTCATATTGACAAATTTTAATGCACTCATAACTAAAAAAAATGTAGATTAATATTATGTACTTACTCGCAGTAATTTATTATTAAATTGAAATTAGTATTTGATAAATCAAATAATGTACTAACTACCAGTGGACCATCAATTAAAGAGTATATAGAAGAAAATAGTTTTAATCTGATTTTGGTTTTACAGATTAAAAAAATTATATCAGAATCATCAGAGCTACTTCATATAAAAAGTAAAAAAATATATTGCAATTTGGGTTTGTATATAACAGCAGTGGATGTCAAAATAATCCAACATTGTAAAATAACTGAAAAGAAATGCTTTTAAGGTCATATAAAATTGACTATTTTTCTATCTATTTTTAATCAAATAATACAAAATAAAAAAAAAAATTGTTCTACCTCACTAGATTTGGATACGTAGGTAAGTACTATGCATGTTATAAAACGAATGCGTAAAGTTTTGTTTTTATTAAGCGTATGCAACTAGTTTATTATTTGTTATTTTTTAAAGATATGTTAATTTGTTTATAAAGCATTTTAAAAAAACCTTGGGATACGGTAAATGTGTTCATTATATTATATTGTATGGAAAAATTGTTATTCAACAATAATGTAAAATGGTTAATTAACTTTTTTATTATGGTTTTAAAATTATGTTATTGTTATAATGTCTACCGCAGCACATGTAAGCGTAAGGTATCGACCGTTACCAATGTTTAAATGGTTTTTACTTAAATTATGCATTTTATACTCGAGTTTTTTGAATTTCTAATTTATTTAATCAATTTCGCATATTTTGTTTTTTTTTTTTTTTTATAGTAGTGTACCTAAGTAATTTATTAAAACATATTAAAATGAAAATATTACATTTATACTCGACACGTTGTAACAGCAATTACAACGTATATTTTTTAATTAAAATATTTTGTAATTGCCTTATTTAAGTAAAACAGACAAATGGGGAATATTTGACGAAGAAACCTTTAAGATACATAATAATTCTATACGATCGAACACAAGCTTCCACTCCCTTTGAAATTGACGTTTGACATTCATGATTGAATAGCACTAAAAAATACTACTACGGTGTGAATTAGCCGATTTTTTTTTTTTTGTACATACAATGCGTCATGAAGTGTACAATGAAGACTTATTGGAATATAAAAACAGAAAAGTTTTTCAATTTTAAATTATTATTATTATTATTATTATTATTTTTATTGTGTGCCGCAGATTTCCACAGTAGTATCTTTATTAATGTTATTATCGATTAACAGATTTTTAGATAGTTTTTGCCATATAAAAATTTCCAAACCGCACTACTGCTACTACTATTTGCACTTGCAGTCACTATAATGAGATACAATATCTTGTGTAATTATGTGCGCCTAATCCATCATATATTTTTAAATTTAAAATGCACAATAAAATAATTATAATAATTGATAGCCATTAAGGATAAAAATAAGTTACATATATTAATTATGACATAATACAAAGATAAGATATTACACACACAAACACACAACATTGGATATAAGGAGCTCCGTTTTCAGCCACCAGGGCAGTTGTGTTATTACAGTTCTTCTGTATAGACATTCGAAGGCGGGTGTAAAGGACTACGCAGATCGTCTAGGCAGAAAGACTTATTTGTGAAAATTAATTTTAAACGTTAATCATAATAAATTAAAAAATGTATGTTGATGTGTGTCTATAAAGTTAAATAAAATTAATAATAGTGAACCAGAAAAAGGTTCACCCATCCTATACTTCAGATACTAACCACGGTTTCAATAGGGAAGTCACTATAAGGATTGGAGAAGTAATATATTAATTTATAATTGAGTAAATGATTCTGAGACATGTGATCGTCTTCAGTGATTTCGATTCATTTTTTAATCATTATATGTATATACTCAGAGAAACAATTATTTTTAGTGTAGACTTAAGAGCGATCGTTTTAATGTTATTTTTATTTCGTATCTTGTGTTTGCAACCGTTAACGATGATAAAATACAATTTTTTTTTTTGAAAATCGAGTTTTAGCTAGGGGACAACACACATATTATACAAATATACATTTTTTTTTTTATCATAGATCCACGTTAAAATAGCTACTGTTAATAACATAAATTAATGTTATAAACTATCAAAAATACCACTAAAATCAAAAATAACGATAATCACATTTTATAAGCAATTCTTTTGATAAGCTGTAATTGCGACAAGTATAATAATTGTATAATCAGGGTTTGCAAACATTATAGTATCGTTATAAATTTGACAAAATCGATTGAAATTTGTAAACGTAATCAAAACAAAAACGGCAAAATAAAACAATTAAATAGCACAAAATAAAACATAACGCAAAACGAATATTATAGAATATCATTAAACAAATAATAACGCAAAACGAAATAATTTAAAATTTATAATAATATTGGTTTCGTAGAAATATTTATTCCACGTGATTACTGATTTAATAATTAATTTTAGCGTTCAGTCCAAGAATTTATTATAATCCGCGCCAGGGCCATTCCCCGTATTAGATATTATTTTTAATGATAAATGATAAACAGTAAACTCAAAATATGTGTAACGTGAAAATTCCGAATAACGATAAACGCAAAAATTGTATGACGTTTAGATAATAATTTATTTAGTAAATAATTTAAAACGAAATTTTAATTAAGCCTTGGTTAGAGTACATGGGTGGTATAATATCAACCGTCCGAAGGTAAATTTAATTTGTGCGGTTATTTCAAGAACACCATAAAATGGCGTACGTTTTCGTGTGTGGTATTGAATTATTTGAAAACGATTTTTCTCTGGTCACCCGTGAACGTGTATTGTGTGCACTACGAGTGCATTATATATTATGCGTCTAATTAATGAACTATTAATGTCACCCGAGAAAAATACGTTTTTCAGCATAGTTTGTATGAAATTGAATATTATATGGGTAGTATTATATAGATGTGCATTGTATATATGTATAGTGCTGCGACCGAATAATAAACGTTTTGTTGAACCATCGCTCACAGAGTTTATGTTTGGCGTGAAGGACCTTGTGGGGTGGAGTGCGGGGTGTTTTCACAAACTTCGCATATAAAAACGATTCTTTCTCTACGCTCATATGCATATTTCTAAATTATATCATTTCAAGAAAATGTTTTATTTTTTCTTTCCCCCCTTTTTTTTTTTGCATACGACAAACGAAAATAGCTTTCTCGTGTGAGTATATTTTCGTTTGAATTATTAAAAGTCCGCATTCTTGCAGTAAAGATTTTTGACATACGTGACGTGGAAAAGATTATTTTTTTGAGACATTTCAAAATTCATTTTGTTGATATTTTTTGTTAAAAATTCAGCACGAATATGTATACCATAAAAATGCAAATATTTGTAATGTTTATTGAGTTTGCCGACGTTGCTTCGTTTTATCATCACAATACCTGCATTCAGACAGACGAACACAACGATAGTACACGGTTGAATTTATTATTGTGTTTATTGTTTTAGGTAATCCACATCAGTAATGGCTTATCATACAAATTAATACCTCGAATAACTAGGTACACAATATAATATTAGTGGACCATGGAGCGGACGTTCGACCAGAACACAAAGGCGTAGGAAAAAACAGGCTGGTGGTGGGTTGGGTTATAGGTTAGAGTGGACTTTTGCAAGGTGATGCTAGTATGCACCAAGCCTGAACTAGGGTGATTGTAAACTCGGCCCGAGGAAAAAAAAGTTAAAAAGGTTTATATAGTAAACTCAGTTAGGTTTTTTTTCAGGTTTCAAGTTTATTTAGTAATTATCTTATAATATTTTTGAGAATCATTTAGCAATTTGGCATTTTCCAGAGGACACTACTCATTATGCTTCAAAAATTATTTTGTTTTATTTTCATTTTCATTTTATTAAAAAGTATATGAAAATTCGTTATAGCAGGAGAATGAAATTATATAAATTTAAAATTTTAAGTATAAAAATGTAAGTCAAGTTTATTTTTCAAGTAGATAATCGTGTATTTGACGTTTTTATTTACTGAATTTTCTTTATTTTTATACTTTTAAAGCGTGATTTTTCAATGGTTATTTTTTTTTTAGTAATGGAATTTTAAAATTTAAATGGTTTATGATTGACTGTTGATTTTAATATAGGTTTCGGTTTGTATTTTTCCTTTAATTTGGTTATGACAGAATATATATTTGTCAGTACCTATATGTTTATCTGTGAAAATTATTGGTCGAGTTTACAATCGACCTTTTTTATTACCTGCAATTTTCGGGCCTAGTTTACAACAAAAAAAGGTAATCGCTGGCCCATTTTACATTGACCAGTGGCCTATACGATCGCAAGCTGTTGGGTGGCGGGGTGTGTTGTCATCAGTGTAATGTGCACTGAAAGATAAGAACCGGCCATGGTTTTATGATTAAATGAGTATATTTTCGTTCAAATCGTGAAAAATTGTATGTTATGTTACAATAATAATTTTGAAAACATTGTCAAAGTCATTGTTGACCATAGTTATAATGCAATGCTTGCCACTATTAAATACTTTAACTGAAATTCCGTTACCCGTATATGTAATCGCGTCAATACCTTACCCAGGCACTATAAATACACCAATTAATAATTTAATTAGTTACAACATTTTAATTTTCAGCTTAAATTAAATTCATCGTGGAAGTCTACACAGGTCTCCTATAATTTTCAATTGGTAGGTACTGGCGTGGAGCTGGAATACCAATCCAAACCGTATTATCCGTCATCGATAATGCATTTTGTTATTTCGCAGAATTTATGTAGTTAGGTATACGAGGTTTTGTTTCAGGCAATGGCATTAAATTCATCGTAAAAAGCTTCAAGTCCATTACAATAATAATAATAATAATATGATCATTGATAATTCGTTAATATTCACAGGTTGATCTGCTTAGATCAGTATGGCGGTGGACAAAATATATTTTAAACAAAAAAACTTTTAAAATTTATGTATTTTTATTATACTATTATCAGCTGAAAGATAGATCTGCGTGTATTTACATATCAGACCAAGTACGTAAGCTTAGTAGGTACATACCTGCTAAAATCAGTATTGGTAATTATTTAATCGCGAGCCAAAAAAAAAAAAAATTATTGTGTACAATTCGTATGAATTTTGTATTACAATCATTTCGACAATACAATAAATGCACACACACACACCGCGAAATTGATTTACAGCATAATATTCTTGCACGCCAAAAACGGCCTGACCTACAATAGTGGTACAATCCGTTGCACTGTACCTATATTAGTACCAATTAAAACTTTGTACGTTAATTTTAAATTAATTACATACGAACATGTTGAATTCAGTGCTTTGGAACAAGGCTAACATAGTTTGCGAATGGAGTAGGGACCTAATACGGAAACGAATGCAAAAACGAATGCAAAAACTAAATGAATTATTATTTTACAGCCGGTGGAACGTTGCACCGGATTTCGAGGAATTCAAATTTCATATATAACCCCCACCCCTACACACAGCCCACTATATAGCCGTAAATTAATATATAATTGATACAGACCAGATGTATTAATCTTTTACTTATTCAGAATTTGCAATATCTAATTATTATGCTATTATTGTTGTTATATTAGAACATATTGTGCTGATTTTAACCGCATGAAACCATAATATCATTTCCAAGGCATAGGTGTATTGTCAAATGAAATATCCGTCACGGCTAAACTAAATATTAAATGGAAACGCAAATGTTATGCAATGTATTACATTATGTTTTGATTCCATAACGAGAGAGGCACTATAACTATTCGTTTTGTTTATAATAGAACTGGTCGACGTCAAGATCGAAGTTTATTTTTTCTTCAGATTTTCAAAATGGATCCAATATCACATAATATCATATTATATTATAATATATATCGAAACATCTTATACTGCCATTTTGGTTTAAACCGTGGGAGAAGGTCATTCCGGCTGATATTCTCCAGGAAGACCAGAATCTCGTAGTTCAAACATCGTGTTCGTTTTTGACGTTTATAAGTCATTGCGATTCACATAGGAACTCATTCACTCACCTAAGGTCATCGAAAGCTTTCACATAGGTTAGACCTCACTTCATTCGCACTGAAGGAGTACGATGCCTGATGAAGTTTCAAGTGGTCGTCTGATGTATGCCTTATGAAATAATTAATATTTCTGGTTTAATTTGTGTAATAAAATTAATAATAATAACGTGTAGGTACGTTTTATAACGCGATTAGAGATACTAATTTCGGACATTTTTTTAACCTTAATTAAACATGTTTATAACATTTAACAGACATTGAATAATATTAAAAAAAAAAAAAATACCTAATTTTTAAATTGCGTTGGAAAAATAAATGCAAACAATTCACCTTTTAAGTATAATAATAATAATATGGATAATCCAATCCAGTCAATATTCGATAATATTTTTCTTGTTAATTTCGTCATCCAAATGAGCTTGGTATTTTTTTATGGAAATGCTACAGCATTCGTCTTTCAATAAGGTTTCGATCTGACAAAAAATAGTAAATACCATTAATGCTAAGATATTTGGCATACTATTATATATATATATATATATATATATATATATATATATTATTATACTGCACACATACTATAAATACTATTGATTTATTACATGATTTGAATTTCATTAATTTCCCTAATACCTATATGGACAGAAATCATTAGATACCCATGGTTATGTTATGTAAGAATCGATAGAAACCACATTGTTGGCCATTCGATAGGATATAAAAGGTGAATGAATATTGTATTCAATATTGAATGTCTTACCGTGGACTTTAAAACCAACCTTAAGAAAGAATAAACAAATAAAAATAGTTAATTTATCCAAAATTAACATATTTTGTAAATGTTATATTATAACATACATATATTATGACACAAAATTATTTTCAGAGGATTATTTAAAAAATCAAGTAAAAAAATATGTTGTACAAATCGCGCACACTTTATGTACTGATAGTTACTATAAACTACTGTAATCTTGCGTGACACGTAAAAATTGTCATCAATACGATTGCAAATATCAATTTTCAATAATATACAGTCACTGAAATCCTTTAAAAGGAAACATTTTAAAGTGATAACCACTCGAAAGCTCTTTAAACTTTCCGTTGAATATTTTTTACGTCATAGAATTGCATTTTCGAGCAATTATTTTGCACGAGTTGTCGAAATATTATACGATATTCGACTTAACATTCATATTTTGAATTAATGATGATAATTATTTGATTTCGTGATATTTTTTCTTTTACAAAATATGTATACATCCCCTTCATACACTTTTTTTTTTTTTAATTCTCACAAATATATTATTAATTCGGTCGGTAGACCGTGAATGGCAGGACCTGAACGCGATTTTTAGTTCACTACAAATCGGGAAGAATGAAAATTCTATTTGTCGTCTCGAGTATTGATCACCGAATTCTCTCAATGAATACGTCAATTGGCCAATGGCGATAAAGTGAGTGCCTTATAAGTAGCAGGGCGGAATTCAAAGAGAACACTGAATGAGAACGTAATATTAATTTTACATCTCGCAACCCACCGGATTTAATGCGATTGTAAAATATGTTTGGAATAACGTCATATATCATTTATGGTTTACTGGTAGCAAAAGAGAACTTTGAAGAATAGCTTTTACAACTTGTCTTGAATCGTGATATACCTACCTATACAGTTTCTATATAATGTACCGGCATGGATCGCTTTTCTAAAGGACGTTCCGAAAAATATAAGTCCGTGTGCGCCGTTTGGAATTCATCGAGTATACCTACGATGATAATAATAAATAATACTTGTTCGTGTGTAGTCTGCGTATCGTGACGGAAAATATTTTACCCGATTTTATTATTATTAGTAGTACTATATTACGTTACACAAGCGGGCGTAGTATTTGGCGTTTTCGTATTATTTATTTTATCACGTTCGTTTTCGAAACCAATCAAAACTTTGGGTGTATAAACTTTTTGTCGAGAAAAATTCTACCGCCAAGAATCCAAGAGCTGTTTATAATATATATCTATATATGTGTGATGGTATGCTGCCGCCGCTGTTTTTCGATTTCCAATGTTACACGATCGGTGTTATTAAAAATGAAAAATCGTACATTTCGCCGTTAAATCGTCGTCATTGCGTCGTTATGTCCAAAGTTAAACTATTTGAACGTGCGTATTTTTATATTGTTTTGATGTTTTGACTTAACCATATATTTTAAAACCCAGACGAATTATTTAATATTTAATACGATCGCGTTTGCTGCGATATCGTATCAATTTTCAAATGTCGGGCTGGTGGATTTTGTTTTAACCAAATTCCCCCCCTCACCCCCATCCCACCCATATACCACTAATCTATTCCTGAAGAAATAAATGAACATATGTCATCTTAAAACGATAGGTTATTTAATGGCGTCAAACATATTTTAAAGACTTCCAATGCATACCGACTAAAATAATATGGGTAACTCCATACACATTATATAACACAGTTATGTACAATGCGACCGAATACACTTATTGGACATGTAATTTCAATTATTTAAGATTTTCAACATTGCCGTTTAGCTTTTATCAAATACCACGATAAAGATGATTTTATCAAAGTGCATATGGATTTATAGGCGACTATAATGAAGATAGTTCTGAAAAAAAATCCATATAAATTATTACTAAACGACACAAAACAGTAAAAAACATATTATTTTAAAAATTAATTTATACGCCTCGAATGCTAAGGTTTTTGGCATTTATAACAAATACAATTACATCTAATGTTGTATACAAATTATTTTAAACATGACAAATATTATAAAATACATAATACAATAATTATTATTGAAATGATAACAAACCGAATTCGTTAAATGGCCATTTTGCATTTTGCATTAAAATTATATTAACTGTCATATTTTATATTATGATTTTGGTTTGCATTTGTTTTTATTAAAACTGCATTATAGGTATAATAGTTGAGGTAAATATTGCAGCGGTAAACCGAAAAAATGTAAATATTATTTAAAACGTCGATGTGGTGGTGGCCTGGTTATGCAAATTCGTTTGCCATTTACAATCATAATAATATTACGTAAACTGCATATTTAAGAATGTCCCGAAATCCGAGACTAAATCTCAAAGCATTGCACGTTAGGCGTATGATAACAATATATTATGTGTCGCTTATTGTAAATGGTATAGTATTATTGCCACGTCACGGTGTACACAATAGCACGACATGGAGATAAACGGACCAGAAAACATCGCATATGATGACATTATACAGCATACAATTTACACATACATGGGTCACCATATGTTATTATCGCACGGCAATTTCGAGCATTTACTACAGCTATAACGTCGCGCATTACGATACCTGCACCGTTTTATCATTTTATAAACTGACCGTCGTCGTCGTCGTCTGAGGATTGCTTAATATTCCGCGGGAGTGGCGTTTGGCCGTCTCGCGGGGCATATACACTCGAGTGGGTGTGCGGGTGTGCTGATGTGTGAATTATAGATCTTTCCACCCACCCATCCGTTTTCCACGTGTCCTCTCTCACTCTTTCTCTCTGTTTAACGACGCGGCCGACGACGAGGGTCGGTCCGGCACATCTCGTCGGCGCTGCATCGCGGTCATCAATCATTCCGGTGCTTGGATCGCGTATATATATATATTTAGATATATGTACATCTCCCGGCTCACAGCGGCAAAAGTCAATCGACGCCGCGCCCGTCCGCGGGCCAGTTTTTACTGAAGAGAAAAAAAAATTGCGATGAAAAACGGACGAAAGCCAAACATAAACATATATGAAACGATATGAAAAACCGTAAAAAACTTCCCCGTCGGGTAAAACGCGAGCTCCTTTAGTCGCGTAGTTCGTGATAATTTATTTTATTATACGATCAGTAGTCGTAGCAGTATAGACAAACTGTTATTGTAACAATGTCACGTCACTCCGCCGCGGTACGATAATATGACGGTAAAAAGGACTTAAATCACTTTCGTCCGTGGCCGTAGGAAATACAAGGTGTTTCGAGAGGGCGGCGGGGTGTTAGAAAAACTATCGTGCCACCGACGATGTTCGAGGACTGTTTAGAACAGCCGTCGAGTAGTCGATTGAGTCACATGACTCGTATGACCGCGACTGGACACCACGTTTTAACCCGACATTAGTACACTTCACGTTCTGAGTTAGTTATATGATGTAGGTATTTATGTGTATATTTAAATGTTTCGATTTTAAATTTTTCTATCAAAAATACCTACTGGATAATGGATAAAATATGATTACTTAAGATTCATTTTTTTTTTTTTTTAACGGTGCAATGGATAAATACTATAAAGCAGAGGTGGCTAACCAGCCTTGGATAATTTTACGGTCCGCTAGATCACGCGTTTTACAAAATATGTTTAATTGTTGTACGAAAAATTCTCGGAATGCCCGGCCGTACAAAAAAATAATAATAACAATAATAATTCATTGTGTTTTAAATTTTTAAACCAAAATGCTTTTGTATCGTGTCCAAATCTGATATGGGAGGAAAAATTATATAGTTTATTATGTGGTCCGCGAGATTTAAAATTTTTCCAAAGTACTCGGCAAGGTCATTTTTAAATTAGGTAATTTGGCATCACCGCCATGAAGTATATAAACAACACCGCCGCCGTACGATATACACGCGCGCGCGTTCGGGCGACAATCAATTACGCCGTACGAAACATAGTACTCGAGCGGGCGGCGGGTGGATTCTGGTGTATATACGGCAAAAATCCGAAGCTTTAAAAGTTGTAAATTATGCATATTATTTTATTAGATATATCAGCAACTTAGATAATCTTAGTTCACGGATATATTTAGAAAACTTGTATGTACTCTAAATACATTTGTGATAATAACTTAATTTCGAGTGGTTTTTTTTTTTCCGGCTAGACTGTAAACGTGTCCCACTGTGCGGCGGGAAGTTGAAAAACTTACCACGACGCCGACCATATTATGTCCGAGTACTGCGAAAACTACACGAATGTCCCTTGTACGACTACAGCCGTCGTACAGTAGTCGATTGAGTCGCGGACTCGGCAAAAACATCGCTCATATTGTTTTGCGATTGTTCTCCTCCGCGTGTCCCGCGCCACGACCCGTTCGTCCTTTACCGTCACTCATCGCGCCGCGCCGTGCCGGCTCATCAATCAGACGAGCAATACATCGTCGACGCCCGCACTAAATTGTCTCCGGCTAGATTCTCGCGGTCTGGTCATCCATCACCGACGCACGGCGGTTCGCATCTTTTGGGTACCTGCCTATATGCATAGATAATAATATTATATTATGTAATATTATGAATTATGATAATAATATATATATTATACTCCGACTGAGCCACAACCGCCGCTTACTTTACCGCAATCATATAATATCGCGTGATATCGTTATTGACGCCGAGAGCTATCCTCGATGTAGATAAAATAGACTCTAATAATAATAATAATACCTTCTGAGATATATTATAACGGTTATTATCAAACCTGCAGCTTTTATAAAATACACGCGTGTATGGCACGTCATGTAAATAGTATATGATTCAAATACGCGGAACATGGTTTACTTGTAAGCTAAACTTTTTCTAGTGCTCCCTTCTGAAGTTGCCATTAACATTCAAAACGTACGTAAAATCTTACAATGTACATATAATATTATGAAATTATAGTCCCGCAAATTAAAAAATGTAAATTTAAAATATAATTTATTATTTAGACATAACTTGTTTTGTCATAAGTATCTTATTAACTATAGTTTTCTATTTGATGGTATATAAAAATACAATATTACAATAATTATATTGGTACATTGTCACCTTCGTTATAGTTTAAATAATGTGTGTCACCACTCGCGTGGTACTAAAAATTCGAATAAGTACATGCATAACTGTATATCAGCGTTTTCTCAACACTTTTTCATTCACTTATCCCTAGTGTAGATTCGTCCATTTTTAAATAGAACAAATTAGAAATTAAAAATAATTTTAAAGGACTACGCAACTAAAAAAACTGATTTTTTTATTGTGTGAAAATATAGTGCTTTAAAAAAGAATAATTTTGATGGTCTTAAAGTCGTTGTCAGACAATTGCTTCTGTGTTTAAATGTAAGTCGCGTTTTACGCGTGACGTCATGAAATCACATCGTCTGACGTACTGTATCTAAAATACAGGCACGGAATTTATTTCGCGTGATTAAAATAACTATAGAGAAAAATTGATTTAAGGTAAAAATTAATAAAGTATATTATAAAAAGGTTATACATTTTTTAAGATTCTCGCATTATTTTTATAGTATTAAAATTTGTTTCAGGGTAGTTTATAGGGATGACAAAAAATAAAAATAAATAAAACAGCAAACATAAATTATATAATACTCTTTTATTTAAAGTTTAAAAAAAATTGTGATTATTATTTATAATATAAGAACTCAAATAAATGTTTTAAAAAAACTCATTATAAAATACTATTAATATATTAATTCAAATATAGGTAGGTACGTAAAATTGAATACATTGTGAACCAGAAATTATATGTAAATACCTAATACTTAGAACTAATATAAAGCTATAACAACCTACATATTTTATGTAGTATATTATAATTAAAAATTCTAACTATAAAGGACTTCATAAAAGATTTAATACAAACGAAACATTTTGTGCACACCAGAAGATTGGAATCCTATCACAATGTGAGTACCACAACAAGTACATGCCAAAACGTATTCATTTACAATTCGATGGTACGTTCGTACGATTTATATTAGCAATACTCGACTATAATAATAATATTAAAAAAAAAACATTAATAGTAAAAAAAAGTTGTATTTTCAAAACCACTAAGGCGATTTACAATAAAAATTCTTACAATAAAATTCAAAATATATGCAAAAGTGATAGGTCAAAAATTATCGAAAAAGCTGAAAAAGAAATTTTACTACTACAGTTTGGTGTGCAAATAGAATGTAATACCAACATCCTAAAAAATATTTTTGGAACACCTCGCCCTCCTAATGCAGAACTAAAATCGGAAAAGTATTCAAAATTTACCTAAACATATAATATTGCTTACGATAATAATAATAATTCAATTACGCATTATATATATATATTTTTATTTAAATTAATACATTTTACTGTGAGTTTTTTTTTAAACATTTATTTGAGTTCTTATATTATAAATAATAATCACAAATTTGTTTAAACTTTAAATAAAAGAGTATTATATAATTTATGTTTGCTGTTTTATTTATTTTTATATTTTGTCATCCTTATAAACTACCCTGAAACAAATTTTAATATTATAAAAATAATGTGAGAATCTTAAAAAATATATAACCTTTTTATAAATATACTTTATTAATTTTTACCTTAAATCAATTTTTTTCTATAGTTATTTTAATCACGCAAAATAAATTCCATGCGTGTATTTTAAATACAGTCCATCAGACGGTGTGATTTTATGACGTCACGCGTAAAACGCGACTTACATTTAAACACAGAAGCAATTGTCTGACAACGACTTTAAGACCATCAAAATTATTCTTTTTTAAAGCACTATATTTTCACACAATAAAAAAAATCAGTTTTTTTAGTTACGTAGTCCTTTAAAATAATAACTTGTTTAATATTTACTTTTAATATTGTTACATACCCATAGATAAAAACCTGTTTTTAGTTGTATCTAAAAATCAATCGATTTTATTTAATGTATTATGTATTTAACAAATAAAAAATATTTTCAAATAGGTGCATCAAGTTTTACTTATTTCTCAATAATTATACTTTTTTCTATGAATACCCCGGTTGAGAACCGGCACTATAGATAACTACCCTTAATAGTAAAACAATACGTATGACTTTGATTAAAATATTGATTTGGGTTTGATGAAAATAACTAAATGATTAATATATTATAATCTAAGAGATCTTAGAAATAATTTTATATTATTATTTTGTGGTTTAAAAAAATACAATATTCTGTTATATTGAAACATTTTTATAATTAACGTTAATAGTTATTGTACGTTATATTATATTACGCATATAAAATTATTCATGATTACTACACGTGGAGAAGAAAATGTAAATTTAATTTTGGCATATACTTGAAACTGAAACAGTTATAAAGTTTTATAGTAATAAGGTTATAAGTTGTATTTAAAGTTTTAAAGTTATAAGGCCCAGAGGGTTTTATTTGTTAGCACATCATCACTTTTTAAAAGAGCGAATATACTTTTCTAAACTATTTTTAAAAATACAATGGTTTTTTTTATCTTTTTGACGTATCTTATTTAAGTATAAGCTACACAATTTTTAAATAGAAATCACGGTATTTAGATACTAAATAGTATTATTTAGTTTATAGTGTAATTTATTATTTGTTCATCTAATCTAAAACCATGTAACACGCCATTTTTAATTTTTATGATATGAACTCAACTTATACCCCGTCACAAGTCTTACATTTATGGCGAGTTACAACTATTGTTATAATATTATATAATGTGCTGTGTACCATATACGCAATTGTTTGACGCAATAAATATTATTATTATTGTTATTGCCTATTATATATGTCACTCAAGTTACAAACTTATCGTTTGAATATCCTTTCTCCGTTATATTGGTATGTGACGCAGTCACTGGAATTTAACGCCATATAAAAGCGACTTTTTTCTCATCTCAAACATACCAAACGACTGCTTCTTGCGATATAACAGTCTCAAATTGTGTGACAGCAGAGGGACGATATAAGTGTAGACCTTTCTCTCGTAACCGCTATTTTTTTATTTCATTTTTTTTTTTTTTTTTTTTT
>JACXSJ010000494.1:197255-211741 GCA_014851325.1 Pentalonia nigronervosa | reverse complement strand
TTCATAACATTTTTTATTTGATGAGTCCCGTGGAATCTCCTCCTTCTTCTCCGATGATGTAATAATAGTTATTAATTACCACATTTGTAAAAATAAAACTAGTGCCTAAAGAAAAGTGACGCTAACACTCCACGAGCGTGCTATAATTATTTACAGTTTTCTATACAGTGTACGCACATATTGTATGAGTGTGTAACGAAATATAAACAATAATTAATGGCTTGTTATCTAGCAAAATCCTTATATTATGTTCAAATTGACATCCGAACAACACGTCTTGATGAATAGGCGATTAACTGGTCACGTCCTAAACAATCTATAATATATAGCAGAAAATTTGATCAATATAATTACGTTGACAATAAAGACAAAATGTTCTTATGTACAGACGATAATATGACACCTCTTTATGTATACAATTCGGGACAAAAGTGATGTATTTTGTACACAATAAACTCGGTTATTACTTTTACAGCAACGACTGATACGTGACCGCAACTGGACACCACGTTATAACCTGACATGACTACAAATTCAAAGTTTGTAATACGATGTAAAGATAATATATTAAAATATATTATGACATTTTTATATTTTATACTTTTTGATCGTAAGTAATAATTGTTAAAATATGGTTATTTAGGATTATTATTTTTTTTATGACCTTCAATAGTGTGGATGTGTGACACCCTTACACACTTTAAAGTATAAACATAATCAGGCAATAAGAAGTTAGACTCACTAGAATATTATTCGTATAATACACGTATACATAATAATATACTACTGCTAACATATTTAAGAAACTCACCATGTCAAGTTTGATAGTTCTGACAACAAATACCCACACACTAACGAATTCTTAATCGACATAATATTCGTAAGTCATTTTTCCATACCGTATTTAGTATTATATTAAGAATTGTGTAATAATAAAACATATCAGCTGAAATTTATTATATTATCTATCTTTTCTGTAGCTCCTGAGTTACGATTAAAATTATAATTCACAGAGCTCTGAAAAACTCTCACATCGAATTACCCAAATATATAACAGATTTCCAACCACGTTACAATGGCTTAAGTTAATAGCTCTATAATTACTTCTATGGTATTATAATTATAATTATATATTATAACTCTTTATTATGATATTGTAAATGTAATTATTAACAATTCAATCTGGGCTTATATTCAGCTGTCCACAAGTCTTAAATTCAAACTTGAAATTAAATATGATCATATTATCATAACTAGAATCGCATTTTATCTGATATTTTAAGGAAGGACAGTTAAATGAAATAAATCAAAAAAATATCCTCCGCAACGGAATATAATTGTTCAGTTCGCCGGAAACGAGTTGGAATAATCTGCTTTCCGGTGCCCATAGTGAAAATGTTGTGTACAATGAATGATTCCCTGGTAGTAAGGAGGCCAAGTTAAGTGACTTTTTTCGGTTTCACGTCACAAATTATTTTCCTAACAGACCAGTACATATTTTGGTTAAAAATACATTATTATGCTTGAAAAACTCGGTTTTATGAAAAGAAGGCATGTACTACTTTCCCGGCCTAAAACCCCACGGAATGTTGAAAAACAGTACAAAATTGTGACACTCCATTCACTTGGATTCATTTTGTAATGAAAAAAAGAGATTCGAAAAGGTCGTGTAAGCCTACTGACCTCATTGTTGCGGTCAATCGTCTCGGCGATAGTCGCGTGGGCATCGTGTATTAATGTTAAACTATTTGCAATTGTAAATTTGAAGACAATTAATCTTCGTAGCCAATTTACGGGAAACCATTCCGAGCTGTGCATCCAACCGTGACAAACAGCATTAAAGATTTTGAAATCGAGTTGAATATAATTTACTATATAGTAACGAACGGTCACTTAAACCTATAATAAATATGTAGAAACCTCATGTGATATCCTTGTACTTTCAGTTCTTACAATTTGATCCAAATCAAATTCATCTGGTGATTTGAAATATAAATCGTTAGATCTGCGTTTTTACACTATACACCATATTAATCAAATTAGTCCTGCATTTAATTATATATTGTCTGCAGTGAGTATCCATCATACGTGGATCCGATTAGTGAGAGTTTCAATTATGTATGACATACATTAGGTACTTTACATACACCTCATTGATAAAACATTGTATTCAGTACGGCCAGTTCAAATGTTCCTAATCAATGCTAGAGAATACATTGTTGAAAAAATAGAAGCATGATGTCTACCTAAAAAATTCGCTTCAACTATTTAGCAATTGTTTCGTTAATCATTAAACAACCCTTTTTTCTGACAAAAAAAAAACGCCATAATCACAATACCAGCGTGTTAACTTAACTATTATGTGGTCATCTTGTATATACGCACGAAATCATAAATGTTTCACTTGTCATTCTGCTGTACTTTTGTGTCCATTATAAATCGTGCAATCATTTTATAAATTAATACTACAGGCGTTTTGATTATTTCCTTTCCTAAAAAACGTATTTTCACACAATATCATGTTGCTGTTGCGTTTGATAAAATGTCCGATTCGACTCGATGCACACGGCGTTACAATACATCATTATTTAAATTCATATCATAACAGTGTAACATTGATGCACATCGCGTTAACGTCGAACGCCGCACCGGGTTATATGTGCGTTAAAGCCGCGGCGAACAATAACGCTCCACCATTAGAAATTCCGGTCGCGGACCGACGAGTTTTCCCGAGTCTTTCCCGTGAATACGTAAAGGAGCCGGCCGCGACCTCGTGCGAGGTCCTCCGGGGCTGCGTGGCAGGATTGTTACTGCGCGCGCGCGCTTCTATGCGGCCGACGGGATCCCGAGGGACCGGAAAACGGTCCGAACGCGGAGGAATTAACGAGTCCTTTGCGCTGTCGGTATTTTGCAGGTACATTATTTCTCTCGCCCTCTCCAAACGCAAATATTATGTGTTCATATATATATATATATATCTATATATATATATAGATATAGATATTTATAAACGCGGGTATATAACCCCTGGGCAAGACGAGAGCGATATGAAAATATAAACTGTACCGCCGGCCGGCTGCAGGATTTCATTCTGCTTGCGGAGACTGCTGTTGCAGGACGAGTAGTGTTACTTTTTGTATTAATTCGCTTGCGGTGTTCGACTTCGCACTACGAAATTTCGAAAACACTTCTGAACAAATATGATCTATTTTACGGAGTGAAATTGTAGGTATTGCAGACGATTAAGATTAGAGTGTAAGAGCGGTGATAGCGTTTAACAATTCGGAGATGGAAAAATCATATTGTGTTAGAAGCGAGTAAAAATGTTCTCTCTAAATCGTATATTTTAGTCGATACGCATTTCTATTGTCATTAAAAGTATCAGGGGAAGACGAGACGATCTGTCACCACTCGCCTGTCGATTCATAATATACTTTATGCATCGTAAAAACGCGTGTCCATCATAATATATTAATATAATATTATACATTATTCTGGCTCTTAATATTGTATACACACCAAGAACAACGTGATTTATCGATTTAAACCATCTGAATTTGGCTAAATATTATTTTGGATGTCTATGTAAGTGCTCACTGAGAGCCGCAAGTGCAGAACGGCATGAAAATATTATAATCCCGTTAAAAACAATTACTGTACGCAGGTTATAGGTGATGACATGATATAATGAGGTCTCTACGAGATATGAACTAAGATGATTGATTTATTATCCTAAAATATTACTAATATATAAACATAGTGAAATTTATCAACACTAATTTAAACGAAAAGTTTGAATGTTTTTGAAAATATTTTTTTACCATATTATTTTAACTGAATAACATTTTTTAAAAAAAGTATTATTTACTATTTTATATTTTTTTAAGATTTTGCTTTATTGAATGGCGACATGCATTTTTTATTTCATATTTCAAAGCAGAGCAGAATATTTTTTATGTGTTTATAAAGATACTATTCCATACATTAAAATTGAATTTCAATATATTATTTAATTAGTTTTAACTTATAAGTATATAAAGTTTTAATGACCGAAGTCGTGTACCATCATTTTCAGGGTATACCAGTGTCATTCAACCCACCTAATTTAATCTGTTAATACTTTATATATAATTAAATCTATTTTTATATATTTAAATTCTTAGACATTAAATAAATATTATGATTTTTAAATTTTAAAAATATGCTGTTTTTGAAAAAAAACTAAATATTTTAACGATTAAAAATATAATTTTAATAAAAATGTATTTTTGTATAATTACTTTAAATTATGTATAAAAATTATTTCAAAAACAAAACATTTTTGAGAAGATGAGTGTTATTTACCTTTAGAAGCATCAATTTGCGTATTGTCTATTTGTATTACACGAGGATCAAGCAAGAAAGATATTTACAAATAACTAACATAGAAGCTATTGTTATAATACAATAATAAATATAATAAGGAAGAGGAGGGGGCTGATATCAAATAGAAATCATATTTACCACTTGTGTTACATTCTTTTTTTTATTTAATACGGTATAATCGATTTAAAAAAAAAAAATATTTCATGAGATATATTATACACCCATATTGATGAAATACATTGTAGAAAACTACACATATAACATTGTGTTTATTTGACTGTATTTTCAGCTTTAATATTACACTAAAATATGTTAAATATTATTTTAGATCAACTTTTAAAATAAAATGTCAAATTCTATGATTTTCATTTTTCCTACTCCAAAACAGGCTTTCTTATCTAAATTAATTGTTCATTATTTTATTTGTCTTTATTACTTTAACCGAGTTCTTGCGATACGATATATTCCATATTTTATTTAACCTTAAGATAATATAATCGTTATGTCAGTATGTATTTGTGTATTATATATTTTGTTTATAATCACAATATAATATATAACACTATTTAAAGTTTGTCTTTTTTAAACTTTGTTCATTATTCGGTACATGTGTTTTAAAATTGTTTTGTGTTTGAAGTTATACATCAAACTCGATTATAATTTTAAACTTTGTTGTAAAATCGTCTAGTGTCGCATTTATAATTTACACTGTTATTTTTAATTATATTTTCCTTGTAATTTAATAATTAATTTGAAAGAGGTGTTTAAAAATAAAAAAATATATAATTTAACATGAATCGTTGTAATGCGTCTATAGGTGTACACCAAATAACATTCGTTCTGGATGACAACTCGTTCACATTGTGCAATATCTCCTCCGCCGTCGTTCTAAGTTTTTATAATTTATTTAAATCATCATAGAATTCATTTTAGAAGTGTAAAATAAGACGATGTTGAAGTAATAATGAAAATGGAATTTAAATTTTACATTCAGCGTAATTTATCGATGTTTTATGTTAATATTTAACACAGTCGATTAAGTTACTTATTTACTTACGTACAGATATTGTATCGTATATAATATATTACATATATCTCGTACGATAACACTATTGCTGTTATATCTAACAAGTGTGTTTTTTTAAACGATATAATATTACATACTATTATTATAATGCAGAGTCACATAAACACCCCTACGGTGTCATAACGCGTTTGAATTGATATTACTATTACCATTCGTTTTGATACGCAACACACACACGCACACGTTGGCGATGATGATGATGATGATGATGATAATCATAACGAAATGTTTTCATGAAATGGCATTTTGAGTATGCACACACGACATACGAGTTAAGTTGATAACGTCTCTCGCGAAGGTTGCGTGTGGTGGGGCTATAAAGTTGTTCGACAAACACGTGCTAAATATTGTGTTTCGGCAAGGAGGAAACGTCATTAAATAATGGCGCCGAGCGCGGAACACGTGGGAACGAGTTGTCGCGAAAAAACATTACGATCGGTGACCGAAGACGTTTTATTAAAACACGAGATTCGTCCATGGTCTTTCGTCATTTCGTCCACGCGACAATAACCGCGAAACGATTTTCGGCAACGTTTTCTGAGGCAACGCTATGCAAATATTACAAGTGTCTCCACGGCTGCGATGGGTGACCGCTCCACAGCTCAGCAATATTATTATTATGTCGCGCTCAATATTTTACTCGTAGTACGATTCACAATATTCCGTAGGTGTTGTGTAAAATGCGTCCATTTCCTTAAGACCATATTACGTTTTACGTCCTGGTTGTATTTTACTACCAGGTGACAATTTGATGTCCCATTTTTTTTTCTTCACTATCTATTCTATTCTTCTAAGAGTATATTGCTATATTTTGTCGATTTGAAAGTCTATCGTCAGGTTTTGAACGATTATAATATATTACGCTTTTTAGGTTGATCTATTATTTTTAAATTAATTTCGCATTTAAATTTAGATTTACACGATTTCAAACAACAGCTTCAACTTAGTACATCATCGTTTACAAGTATACGTAATTAAAACTTAAAACTGTAAATTGAAAAATAATTTTTTTTTATTTTTCTCATTTATTCAAAAATTCATTTTTGATAAAAAAAAAAAAAAGTTTTATTATGAAATACTTGTATGCACGACTGAAAAACTAAACCATTTACAACGATAATAATAAAAACGTAATCTAGATCACGTTTATACGTATAATATTATTATATCTAACCCGATAAAGTGCATAAATCAAATATTGGAAAGAGTCGAATATCGATGAAAAAATATATTTTGAGACGCAATTCACCCAGCAGTGAAATCCAACTGGCACGCCGAAATCACCCAGCAATGGAGTACAACAACGGGCACGAAATTTACCTTTCTCAATTTCGACATACATTTCTCCGAACGAAATTCACCAAGCCTATCACATTCACGTGTCATGCCCCTTAAGTTCGTACCGTTATTGTGACCTCTAAGAGGATATTACCCATGCGCTTGTCGTCTCCGTCTTTCAAAAATACGACATATCAAATGTTCGTTTACAATAGTTTCAATTGTGTGCTGTTAGTTTTGATAATATTTGAATGAATTGATCTATTATGAAACTTGAATATAAGAATGTTATCCGTGCACAAGTGTCTATTTTTTTCTCGATATTTTTATTTTTGAGCAAGATAATGCGGGCATGTGAAATATCAAAAATTAAAAATGATCGCTCGAAAATTAAAACATCGAAAAAAATCCGACGCTTAAACACAAACAATGTTCTCACCTAAAAGTTTGATAACAGATGAATTCACTTTGTTGTATCAGAACTAACGCGATCGAAACCAGAGAACAAAAATTTGGTAAGTCCGTAAGACGAAGACGACAAATGCACGAGTGTCGATGAGTCCTCTTAAAAAAAAATACATTATTTAAAAAAAAAAACTATATCCAAATATGAAGTATCATCTGAGTATCTGGATCTTGCGTTATCTTCCCACATATTATAGTCGCCTTAGACGTCTATTTTGGAATCACTTACATATTAATAATAATAATAATATTATTATTATTGCGTATTATCCGTACACTCGTTTTATAATTATACTCGATGAGGTACCTAATCTGGCCGCGCGCCCAAAAATTTCGCGTTTCGGATAATATTATAGTTGCACGATACAAGTATAATAATATTATAATTATTATGCTCGCAGACATTCTACGGTGTTATTACCATAGGAAATTATAATAAATCGTCAACGAAAACAATGATGTTATTATTTCTATCGAATTATACGTTCATCGATGTTTCGCGTATTATGTATGATAATCTAGTAAACACACGCGATGACAAACGCGTTTCGGTCGATATAAAACTAAAAACGTTTACGTTGTGATATTATTTGGTTCGATCATACCATTGCCGTGATATTTATATGCGCCATAAACACTGTTTGGGATTTAACTCCGTTTTCGCCGGATTATGCATATGTATAATATATACATATCCAGTTCGGGTATATCGTATGCGATAATATAATATAATGTACGAGTGCTACGAATCGCTAATTCGGTGTAATAATGTGGCAAGAAACGCAGTTAAACGAGCCCAGAAAGCAACCGTCTATATAATAATCAAAATAATACACGATATCGTTCGTAAAACAAATACGCGTCGCTTGAATAAACTGTATATATATATTCCCGCGACATAATATTATATCGCATCGACACGGCCAAAAAGCAAATATTAAATATTGAAAAAAAAAAACAAATAATGAAAATAAAAACTTTAAGCCGAATATGTTTATTGGATCACCTTATATTATATGGGAGTTTTGCGCAAACTTTATAGAGATAAAATAAAAACGACGATAAAGCTTTTAGCCGCCTTCCGTTTTACTGCAGATGCTGGAACCACCCCACACCCCTTCCCAATACCCGCAGACCGTCACTATATCCAATAGAACAGATATTCGCCATCAAACACAATAATAATAATATATATATATATACATAAAACCGTGGTGAAAACGTTATTTATTTATTTATTTATAGCTCGGTATCGTTTTTATTTTCACTTTTATTCATTAGTAAAACGCAGAATAATGCGGAATACACACAAAATATACACACAGCGAACCGATCGAGCAAATCGATTGAAAACGTTACGGCGAAACTGAATATAATAATAATATTGTTTTCCGTCTGAACGGTGCGCTTTTCCCGCTGCGAGCACACATAATATATATATATATATATACGGTGTATAAGTACGTTTAGTGTATGAGCAATGGGCGAGTTATTGTTTTCTCGGACAAAAGCGAATTAATCGCAATCGTAAAACCGCTGCATATGTATGGCGATCCGAATGGGACGTACACAATTATAATAATAATACGTAGGTGCATATTTTTTTCTGTTGTATGTTATGGAACATTTTTATTTAAGGTGTAACCGCCAGTGGTGGGCGGCTACTTTAAAGGTTTTTTATTGCATATATATATTTTTTTAAAATGGGTTGATTGTTTATCAAAACGGATCGTTTGTAACGTTTTTCAAGTTTATACAGTCGTGACACAATTTCAATGTTAAAGTCGAGCACAAAACGTACGGCACACCGCAGCCGATAACATCAGGTAAAATCCAACTGTCCAGAAACATAAATAATTATTGTATCTACTGAGGCCCGAATTGGGCCGGCAATCTATAGAGAAAATCTCGGTGGGTCGCTCAAAATATGGTGTGGTTGATCATAATTTTATTTTCATAAGAAATTAGTACAAACATTAGTATAACATATAATTGAATCGAATTATTAAATCGTATAGTAGCTGTAATCAAACTTTGAAATCTTACAAGACGTGTGTCGATACCTTGCCTATTCGGTATTGTATCTACTGCTGCCGTCATTTGGATCGTTAAAATTCTCATTTTCGGACAGCATGGACAATGGTTGTCTCTCGCGACACTTCGATCATATGGAAACCAAGTCTTGGAACTTCGACTGCTGCCACTTAATTAAATGCACTTTATTCGCCTGTTACTTGAATCGAATAATTATTGACAATCGTCAAATCATGATTGATATTGCTTCGTGAATTCCCAAAGTCGGGTTATGCTTGCTTATTTATCACTTCCATCCGTATGATTGGATATTATTGAACTGACACATTAAACTACTCTTGTAACACCGTAAAGCAGAAATAAATCAGATATCTGCAAATATATATATATATATATATATAACTTAAAATAATCATATTATAAATAAATATTTTTACTCTCAAATGTTAGACACTAACGTGTTTTTATAATTTATAAGTAGGCACACTATAGATTATAGGCTGTAATATATTTCATATTTGACATATTATTGATATTTGATAGTAATGCACATGTGTTTGAATCGATATTAGAACGTAAAATACTATTCAAAACGTGTGAACGAATAGAGTACAAGTAAAAACTACTGTTATAGAACTAACTAGAACGTTGATTAACTAGAGCATGCTTTTTTATAATTAATAATCCTTCCCGTCCATCAGTGTGTTGAATTGTTATAAACTAAAAAATGCCGAATAATATATCGATTGTGTTTATCCCTAATATTTTCACAAACCCGAAGGTCTGTGCGACTGAACAACAGGACCTATACGCGCCAACCGCGGTCGACCACACGCACATAATATGCAACCGTGATATTATGGTTTAAACCACAGATATAATATGTAATGTATTACAATAAAACACCTATAGGTATGTAATATATTATATTCGTGCCTACTCGATACACTGCTGTCGATTTCACGAGTAACGTTCCTGTGACAGCTTTCGGATTCGAGAGAGAAGTCTCGAGTCTTCTCCGCAAGTCTCTTTTGCGAAAGCCAACACACACGTGTCTTTAAATGGTGTAGCAGCTGGTGGACCGCGTTTTTGCATTCGATTCGGAAAATAAAAAATATGAACTACCGACGGAATATGAAAATCGGTAAGCCGACTCAATGCACGCATAACTAGGTACTGTTATAATTAATGTTGTGTTTTATTGTATCTAAATAGTTAAATTTTTATCTTTTATAGACGAATGGATAAATTATTATGTTCTCTGAGCTGTTATCCAATATAATATTTAATCATTAAATAATTTAAATAAATTTATCTGGACTAAATTTGGTTTTTTAATATCTATATTATAAATGTTGATTAGGTATATTTTCCCGTCTAAAATATTATATTTATAATTAATTTTTACACATACCTAATACACATTATTGTTTAATTAATCACTAGTATATACACTATATATAAATATAAATATAAATACAAATATATTTTTTTTGATTCTTAAATAATTAAATGTATGAAGTTTAAATTTGAAATGTCCCTGGTAAAAAATTAAGTTATAATATGTTATAAACTACGTATCAACCCAATAGGGCACTCACACTTCTTAAATTTGAACCGATCATAAATCATAATGATTAGTAATAAATTATTTAATAAATAAAAAAACAATACTAATTTTAGACTTCCAAATTACAATACTTAATACAAACACGAATAATGTATTTTAATAAATATATACGTATGTACATAATATGTATATATTTATATATTTATTAGTTTCTAAACAAAAGTTATTATTTGATGTATAATATATTTATTTTAATGATACATAATATTTCATCGTAAACAGATATTTTACCATAGGTTTTATAATTAGGTGAACGTGGAATTTATTTTGGTACACCAGTCATAAATTCAGTAGTTAATACTTAATCGAAAATCGGTTATTCGATTTATGGTGTTAGTCGTTTGTATGATACTGTGTGAAATGTGAATACATATCAGTGTCATAACACATTATTATATTCATATAATAACACTTATAACTGGTACCATTTAAGCTTTTAGTTTTGTAATATCTAGTAACTTTTTTATTTAAATAAGATATTCTGATTTATTTATCATAATAGTTAAATTGTTATCTATCTTTTATCTTCATCTGCATAACTATTTTGTCAATTATCTCCTATCTAGATATTTAAAAATGTGTATTTACACAACAATGAGTATAATATTTTCAAGAATCGATACCTGCATTCATAATACGCACGTTGTCTTATTATGTTTTTGTGTCGAGTAGTTACAAATATTAAAACGTAACGAAAATGCATTTTGAAAATACGTCCATAATTTTAAATAGATGACCATGTGCGCAAAAATGCCCGTATTTATATAATTATATATATATTTTCTTTAGACTGAATATTAACATTTTTTATTATTTGTTGTCCTCTTTCAAAGGCGAACGTATACCGGGAAACGAAAACTAAGCGTAACGTTTACATGTAATAATATTATATAACATAGAGTTGTATTGTTATTATTGTGGTACAGATGAACGTACCGAGTCTCTTTGAAATGTTGACGCTTACGATATTTTAATGACTAGACGTTTCAAAAGACCTAAATAAAGCTATTCATTATTGTTATTGTTAAAAAAAATAAAAAATATGGTGAAATAAAATTATCAAAGAATTTAAACGTCCGCGTAAGTTTATCTGTAAATGTAGTATGTAGACATTCAATATTCTAATGTTACTTTTGAAAACCCACAACTCGACGCGGTCCGCAGCAGTCGCAATAGTAAGTATAAAGTTCAAGCTCTGCAAGGAATCGCCGACGATTGTTCCCAACAATCGCCACTTCGATATACTAACAGCGAAAGGCTAGTTCGACTTTCCCACGCGGAAGGTTGGACGGATAACCGAGCCAATTGGACGCGTACGGTGGCAAAGGAACTTTGGTTTGGTTACGACGACCACGATCAGTGTGTGTGATGCAGAGCGTAGCTCGTATTATCACTATTATATATTTCGTATTAAAATCCAATATCCGTCGTACATTACATTTTTCGTGTCTGTGATTTATTCTCACCTCTCGTACAACACCAATAATTATCAGGACTGAAGTCATCATCGCATTCCGCGGCAAACTTAAATTATACTATACAGATATATTATCAACATATTATAATATTTACTTGAGTATAATATGATTTTTATGCGCGAATACGAAAATAATGTAACACACATACAAAACCTGTCAATAACGGTGAAAATAATATTAAGACACGTCGTGGCGCAGTATTATTCATAATCTTCACTGGTCTAGTGGGGTCGACGAGTGTCTATAGGCGTGTTATGACTTGACAACCTTTGAAATAATAAATTTCAGTGACGCTGTATGCATTACATGTATTATTTTTTTACGGTCATAATTCACACACAGCCTTTCATCGATCACGTTTGTTTTCGATTTCAGTGATATAGCATTATTCGTAGGTACTCAGCATAATTTCCAAGAGAGCATCGTTATCCCTATCATATCATTGAGCGACTTATCTTGTTTATATATCAGGTAGGCACTTGGAAAAAAGTGAAACGCTAAATTTTCCTTCCAGTTTGGCATTATGAAACCGTGCTTGAACACGAATATAACTCGAATATTATCATCTGAAATTATTGGCGTTTTTAACATAATCGCTGTATCTTAGTTAGGTATCCTCTGTGTACTCTTTCGACGCAACTTCTTCCATTTTTTTTCCTGCCCTATCATAGTTATTCAATCACAGTTGGGACTATTTTATTTAGATACCTATTTAGCGTAATATTATATCAATATTATGATAATCGTGGTAACGCGGCGTTTTGAATAGGCAATGTAAGAACATTACGGTAGTGAAGTGATTTTTCTCGATTCTCATAATATTAGTATTAAAGTAAATAGTTACTATGTGCTAAAACTATAAAATATAAAACTAAAAATTAAAATGAACAGTTTATTCTCGTTATGCATTTATATTACAGATGTCTCCTATACCTATAATAGTTAGTGGACATTCCTGTTTGACAACCTTCGTTCTCAGATAAAGCGAAAAAACAACAGTTGGCAAATAAACGGGGTTCAGTTTATCATATATTTTTTTTTTTGAGATTTGTTTCATATAATTTTGTTTTACGTCCTTCATCCGCACACGCGCACGTAAGGATATTATTTTTTTATGCCGTGCTAATTTCTTCAAGTCACGGGAGTTTGTCAAAATTAAATTAACAAAAAAAAAAATTTTCAATCGACCCACTTATTTCCTTACTAACAAGTTTTTTACATACTTTTTTTTCTGAAATCCAGTGAATAATGGTCCTTTGAGATTTAAAAACGCCTTTTCTCTCTTACAAATGTACACACATTCGTTCTCGCTTAATATTGTATGCATTATATAATACCAGCTGGCCGCTGCATTTATATCGAGTTTCCGAGTGTATAAAATACATTGCTTGTTGAGAAATTAATAAATATTTATATATTTTCAATTGGTTAGATTCGATGACTTATTTAACACTCATGTGATCTATTTCGTAAGACTAAAACACGTTGAGGTCAACATATTTCAACTGCGTGTTTTATTTAAAATTATCAAATTTTGACTGAATAAAAGTAGTAGTAGTTTTTACTACTACTGTATAGCACTTCTTCCAATTTTAATTGATTTTGGAAATATCATAAACAAATTTATCAAAATGTGTGTGGACAATGAATGTGTAATTTCCCTGTGATATGTAATACGGTAAAATCAGTTTTCTTCAAAGGGAACATTCCCCTTGAGCTTGATGAAATTACCGTGTAAAAAAAACGAAATGATTCAGAACATACAAATATATACTACTCATTATAATAATATTTAAAACAAAAATTGTTATATGACGTATCTAATTAAAATTTCTATACATTTTCTTATGAGAAATTAAAATTTTGTAATTTGAGTTATTGCATTTTTAATTTGCAGCATATTAATTCATATAATATAATATATATTTTTTTTTTTTTTTTATTAGAATTAATTAAGGCTTCAACTACTGAGGTCATTAGCCTGTTTGTAGGTTTTTATTGTGGGTTGAGGAACGGTTGAGTTGGAACACGTTTTTTGTATGTGTGGCAAGGATTTGTTGCTAAAAACCCGGGTGGTCACCCATCCGGGAACTAGCAACACCGGCCGGTACGTACACTCAAGGCGTTTCCGCAGTTGAGCGTACGACCG
>JACXSJ010000494.1:0-197155 GCA_014851325.1 Pentalonia nigronervosa | reverse complement strand
ATATAATATATTATATAGTTTATATTATATATGTTATATGCATTCGACATTTATAAGTTATCTACACTGTGAATAATTTAAAAACTAATATCGTCTATTCGTATTATAAATTAAAAATATGCTTAAATTACAAATGGTATAATTGATGTGTCTAAAATATTAAAAAAAAAAATCGATTAAGTTACGATAATGATTTCAATCGGGAATAAATGGTTTAATTGATTGAACAATTGAAATATAAATGAGTTATATACATTTATTTGATGGAAAAAAAAAATAAAATTGGAAAAAAGAGAGACGATGATTACTAAATAAATTAAACATTGGTTAAACGGATATTTTCTTTTTTTTATATTTATTATTTATACGCAGTGATCCGTCTGAACAGCAATTAGCCGTTGTCTACGAAATTAATCGAAATTAATAACGGAATAATAATCTATCAGAGCACTCTAATTATGCTTTTCCATGGTCGATTGTTAAATTACATTTTAAGTTTTAATCAGCTTACTAATAGTCGACGATGATGTCGGTCGATTTAAAAATATCAGAATTGGCTCGACGAATGTTTTATAACAAACATTATATTTAAATTGTAATAATACATTTTCAATGCGGTCGGAATTTTGACCGCGAAAAAATACAATGAGTATGATGCATTATTAACATCCGAGATCACAGCATAAAACTTAAGTGTGATTATCGTGTAAACACCACACAAAGCAACTTTTCAGTCGGGCCTCACCTCCCCCCACCTCAAAATCCTCGCAAAACGATTCGATGAACCTCTTAAAAAGGAAGCACATTTTCATTTTACAATAATCATGAGTGCCTACCGTTATATAATGTATTGTGTTACCGACATAAAATCGAAATATAGTTTTATACAAAATATACATAACTCAATTTTCTTCAGTGGCAAACGGTCCGATTAAAATTCGCGGGACTTATTCGAATCGCGAACGAAAATAACATAATAAATGATGGTACTCGCAGTGAAAAAAATCGATGTGGGGGAATAATATTATGCATTATGTATATTATCTCTCTATGAAACGGCCTAGGAATTACGAAAAAGATTAATATATTTACTGACTATAAATTCACAATACTAGCATAATACTATTATATAATAAGTAGGTACCTTTAAATTTGAATATAACATTGTTGACTTGACATGAATAATTTCATGTTGTAGTTGAACGATCGGTTTTAAATTGTTTTCAAGATTTTAAGTTTTTTTTAGTGCCCTAATAATTATTCATATGGGTTTTATGGTGCATAATTATTACATTACGAGACAAACCTCATTTACACCTCATCTTAGTGCATTTTAATATTCAGTAATTATGTCCGGACAGTATTGACTCGATATGCAATGCACATTAAAGTTGTTAAAAAAAAAAAAAAATAAATGGGAGAATAAACACGATAAACGAATAAGTTGGTTTTGACAAAGTTTGAATTTACTTTGTTTATCTCGTTCACCTTTTTGTTTCCGAAACAAAATGCAACTTTTTCAATTTTAAGTTTAGTTTACTGTTCCATTCTTAAAACAGGTCCGTTAATACAAACGAAATGCTGCGCATTAATTATATTTTTAAGTGACGCCTTGCAATGAGCGTTATTATTAATATTAATAATCAACGACCCGAAAATAATGTGTCTAATCTCAACGAGAGTATCCGCCATGAGGTTGCAATGTTTGCGTTATTATTTCAACGATCATGATAATATTCTCCTCACGTCTAAATATCTTTAACGAATATGATACTCGATCGACATCACTTGATTAGTTGTGTCGGTTATGGAATCACGAGTACAATGGCAACCGCGGTATACCCATTAGTGCAGTCTGGTAGACGGAAAACCAATGTAAGTACAACAGACGAACCGCATACCTACCAAAATAATATACTGTTCGCGTTGTCGCATACGAAATGCTCGGAAACCATAAACATAAACCAATCGGGCACAGAGATTATGTTATTATTATTATTATTATTATTATTATTTTCTAATCAAATATACACATAGGATTTGCGTATAATATAGACGGTAGGTATTGGTAAAGTCGTGTGGTTATGTCTGAGTGTCGAATTCCATTAGATTAATCAATGTTTAAATAGTAGGTATGTGCTTTGTGATTAAAATACTAAATTGATGAGAATTTTCGAACCAGGCCCGTCGATACGCGCCTGCGACTGATGATATTTTATAAATTGAAATTTTTGATTGAATACCGTGCATTTCGATGAGACAGTGATTAACACGTGAAATTAAAATCAGCGCAAAATATTAATATCCATGATGGTACGCGTATTTGAGAGTATCGTTTACGTTGTCGGTTGATAAAGAAAAAAATAATATTATTATATTATATTTCGAAACTTTATCAATTTGTTGTCGTTCAATTTATGTGTTTGTAAATTAGTTTCTATATTTTAAAAGACTTAAGTGAAATGCGATAACGGTTTGTCGACGTGGCCGAATGACGATATGTTCTTAAACTGATTTATCCATAAATGCACGTTTGTAATAATTATTATTATTTACCACTATATATTTTATTATGATGTTGACATTCGAATGTCGTGTCTGCATTTTGTATATTTTAATCGACGCACGAGTTGTAGATAACATAATTTAAAGTATGTTATTGGCAAAATAGTAATGAAATGCAATATTAAAGTTTTGACAGATGAATATAATAATAATATATCACTTTTATCTCGCACAAACATAATGTTTGTGAATCGGACGGTATATTTGTTGAGAGAATCGAAGTGGTGATGACTGTGAGTCTTATAGATTTTCTTCCACACCACTGTCTCGTTTTTTTTTTTTTTGGCGAATGATAATATATTATTACGGCGATCAGAACTGGATTAAGCTGAATAATGAACTCGAGCACATTCATTTTTTCTCATTCTTTGAAAAAAACTTGTTTTGTTACAAAACTTGGTGTGCTCATAAAATAAACACCATAATGGTATTATTATGAGTTACTTGATAAAAAAAAAAAAAAATCGTACAGTGTGATAAAAAATAAGGACAAACATTAGTTTTTATTAAGTATTTTTTCTATCATTTTACTTTTTAAATAAAAATAAATTGTAGAATAATTGTCGTTTAATTAAAAGTAAATTTAAAATAAATTATGTATATTAGTAAAATAATTCACATTCAAGACTTATAGATGAAAAATTATGACTATAATTCTGAAGCGTTTTAAGTTATGTTTTTAATTATGGTATTCCATGTTTACCTATATATCGCACAAATAATCGTCTTAGTTTCATGTGTAGAACATAATAAACCTTATTCAAAATTTAGTCAAGGACAAGTGCTTGCACGTTAATCCCCGACCATAACGATGTCGAAAAAATAAGTTAATGGATTTATTTTCATGTAGGAAAAAGTGGCGCCCACCAACTCTACGACTAGGTGTAGTAGTCGCTACACATCAAAAATAAGGGTAAAACAATATCCAAAAAAAAAAAAAAATGCTTATAACGGTTAGCTGTTAAGAAAAAAAACACTTATATAGGTAACTTTTTGGTCACATTTATGATTGAATTCTGTCGTTCGGTCACTTATTTAAGTAGCTTAAACCATTTTCAAATCTATTCCTCGGTACACTAAAATGTTCTGATAATAACGATTATTACATCGCACAAAAACTAAAAACATTACGTTTCGGGTATTTGGTGGAGGTGATCGGGTAAAATTATTGACTTGCTACACCTGAAAAATAATTCTTGGCGCCATCGGACTACGGGGTACCCGTTTACGTGACGAAAAATCCGCCATCGTTATACCGCCGTTATACCGAGCCGTCTTGGGCGCGGTACGGACAACAACAACAACAACAACAATGGCAATGGTATGGTACAGTGGGACGTCTCGTTTGAGCCGGGTCGCGATCCCACCGCTTCCGCACGAATAACAAGTGCGTCGGCGGACACTAGGCGGTATGGTGACGCACGTGGTACGCACTGCCGGCCGTACACGCGCGACCAAGACCGGTGATGATTAATCGCGGGATATTCGGAATTTATTGTGATTCTCCGGGCCCTGCGACGGACGGAATATCATATTAGTACGTATGATAATATCGTATACGTATTTTTTATTTACCGTCTCGTAAACAAACATTCTCGTTTTAATAATAGTCACGTGAGCACTACTGTACGCACCCACTGCATACACCGGAGCGTTTGGAAAGTCGGCGGACCGGGCGATGAGGAGGGACCGCGAAAACTAATGGCCGTGCCCTGTCGTGTACGACTGCTGCTGGTGCTGCAAACGCGGGTTAAACGCTTGTGTGCACGGGTGTGCGCGCGTGCGCGTGGGTGTGTGCGTGCGTGAGGGCTTGTGTCGGGGGCCATGGCGCCGGGGGGGGGGAGGAGGATTATGAGGAGGATTATGAGGAGGAGGAGGAGGAGGAGGAGGAGGAGGAGGTCACTTTTCGTTGTGATTTACAACCACCGACTGACCGACCGGTCCGACGTCCTCGCCGGGTAACCGTTGCACACGTATTCCGTTTGCGGGCCTCTAAATTATACGCATCGGAGATGGTCCCGCCGTGGTTGGCCGGCTACATATTATAATATTGTACTAATATCACCATTGATCGCGTAAGAATGGATAGGACATAAAGTCTATCGACTGATAATTAAGTGATACAATTTTTGAGATTATAAGGAGTTCTTTATTATTAATAGTAAAATTAAAAAAAAAAAAAAAATAATAATAATATTAAATAACAATAGCAGATAACAACACAGAAAATATACAGAATATAATTCGGTAGATTATAACAAAACAATACTATGACGATGTCAAACAATTTTTAATTTTTGTACACCTAATATAACAAAATAATAAAATCATTATTTTCTTAATAATAATTAAATTAAAGTGATTTTCTTTTTATGAATTTAATACTAGTCGTATGACTAAGAATACTGAATAAGTATCCAATAATATTTATTTGTTTATCGTTACAACCACAAATGGCTCATATTTGTTTTAATGATGGACCATTGTTACTTAACTAGGCACAATTATTTTAAACTATATTTTTTTCACGGGTTTTTATATTTTAGTATGTCGAAAGTATGATGAAATTAAAATTTGGCGGTCAGACCAACTTTTTTTATTTTTGACGTTAAATTTATTAAACACGTAAATTCAAAATTTCTACCAAAATAAAATTTTAGTAATCTAAAAAAACATCGGCGTGTCCTAACCATTCTTATATTATCAATGGATATCGCATGGAAATTTCGTCAAGATACTTCGTCATTACATGGGATATTGTTTTATCTTTACCTATTATTATACTGCAGTTTACCTGATGCGTCATAATAATCATTAAAATATATTATCGAGAACTATTACACTTTATGACGTCATATTATTATTGTATTGTGTAGACCATCTCACATATCAAACTCATGTCTTATATTTTATGGTTTTGTTTATTTTACGTTAATTCTCAACTGATTAGTCGTCGATGGCAATCCTAAAATTGTAAATAATAGTATCGTATAAAATGTATTCCAAGAAACATCAGCGTTGAGAGAATTTATATTTCAAAACACAGGAAATATATTGTTACTTAAATTATTTTTTATAATTACATTGTATAAAAAAATATATATTTTATCTAAAAAATACAGCATAATACCTAGTTACGTTTTATGCTCAAATATACAAAGTTATAATTAATATAAATTAACTACCATAATCTAATTAATTTTCCTTAAATTGTTCACACATTTATTTAAATATACAGTCAGTAGAAAGTAGTTGTAGTCTAACATATACTTTGACAATGTTTATGTTTTTTACCATAAGCAGAACCGTAATAACATATTATACGATCTGAAACAGTGAAACGCGAAACACTAAAATTATAATTTATTATATTATGTTGTGATATTTGTCATCAGTTGGTTCGGTTTGCGCCGTCACGTATCGTGTCTACATCAAGTACAACAGCTTATTGAAAAAAAAAAAGAATACAATTCATATTTCTTGTAGTGGTGACAGTTAAATTAAACGAATTTGCAGTGGTATGGAAAATAAAACGATAGGTGATCTACAATTTATATATATATATATATATTATAATTTATAATGGAGAATAATAGTGTGTTAAAAAATGCATTGTATTTGAGGTCTATTTTTATCTTACATAATAATACCTAACTCAATAAAGTAACTCACACGTTTAACTTTTAAGATTCATAATTATTGTTATATTTTGAACCAATTAGGACAATGTTTATTTGAAATACAAAATAAAATACATCTCAAAACATTACTTTCAATATTTTTAATGATTTGTTATTTTTTTAAAGTAATAAACTACCTAGTCTTATTTAAAAATGTTTATTTATACACTATTTTTTTTCAATTCATACCGTTAACATTAACAACATAAAGACAAATGTCCAATATTATATAATTTAAAATTTAAACTAAAATAACTGTGTGTAGTATTTCATTCTATTTTTTTTAACTGAAAAACAATAGCGTTACATATAATTATAGTAATAAATTATTACTAATAATTAAAAGTGTATATGTAATATTTACGTAGGATTGTTTTTAAACACTCTACGTCATGTAGCTGAAATTAAAGAGGAATGTTTAGGAAATGTAATTGTCAAACGTCTAATTAAAAATTATTATTTTTCATTATTTACGATCTCCACGACCACCTCCGAAGAAAAACATTTTATTATGTTTATCACGCACACGATACAAATGAATCAAGTACAATCCTTACATTTATCATTTGAAGAGCACGTATCAGTGGAAAAATCAAATTTGTAAAAAGAAGTAAAACAATTTATGTCCTCTTCCATTCACATATTATACTTTGTTAAGGCTACAATAAATCACACGGTGTACAGTTTAATAAGCCCATCTGCAGACACGGCATAAATGACCGAGCGATATATTACCACGTTTATTAACTACACGACATTTTTGTTTTTAGTTTGTGATTTTATATACATTTTTTTTTTTTTTTTTTTAATCACCTGCTTTTTCTGTGCTGTACGGTTCAGGTGATTACAATTTTAATTTTCTTTATCGATATTGTACTTCAACTGCCATGTTTTTATTATATATATATATAATTATACCCTACTAAAATCATAATAATAGTATAGTGTACTCGTGGGAATTTCTGCACCCGGCTCCCGGTGATTATTTATATTTGAAGTTCATCGGTATAATGACGTACACAACAATATTCATAGAAACCAGAAACTTGATATAATCATAGTGTGCACTACCTGCTTTATTTGTTCAATACCTACTTAAAAGTGTTACATTTCTTTTTTAACGCTCTCGCGTTGTTTTTTATACATGAGTGATTATGAAGATGATGGCTTTTGAAATTGTGCCGTCTATGAGAATGAAAAATATAAACCCAGAGCGAGAGAGAGTTTTTTTGGTGGTAAACAATATTTAAACCAATATTACTTTTAAAGGTAGTTAAAAGTATTTGGTGTTTAATGTGTTCAGTATTTATGAAAAAAAATCATGATTTACAAGAACATTCGTATTTGTTGAAATAAACTGTGTGTATTATATTCCTGCAAGTTTCGCCCATAATAATGTTTTGATTGCGACGATTTATAATATTATCGGTATTGGTTTCAAAACGAAAATACAAAATCCCGGAGGCTGAGAGTTGTAGAGTTGCCAACTTCCGTGTCACAGTTTTGTTAAATACGTATACACATTATCTAATTTGGTGTTTAAATATTATACTCAATCATAAAAAGTGATGCGTCTCAGGAAAAGGTTTTTTTTTTTAAATCACGTGTATAATGTATCGATGTCATCGCGTATGACGGTCGAATGGTTAATGCGTCGCACCATCAGCTATTCTAATACTCATTTGCACGACAATATTATTAAACTACATTGGCATCGTCGATGTAAATACGAAAAAAAAAGTTCCCCAACCTCCCGACGGCCTTTTCAGCCAACCAGCCAGATGACGGACGGGTTCAATACGACCCGGTCCGGGTGAGAGGCATAATATTATATAAAATGATATCATAACGACGCACATATAATAATAATGATAATATATTATGTGCACGCTTATTTTCTTTACATCCGAGTTTTGCCTTTTAGCCGGTGACGCCTAAAACCTTGTCCCTTTTACGGTGAATTTGCATATACGCTATATTAACGCCGCCGCCGCCGCGCCGAGCGACGATGATTCTCTCTAATCTTCACACACGCGGAGAAAAATAAAAACGCTCGTGTGCGTATTTCGTGTAATGAAATAAAAAAAAAAAATAACGAAAAACACCCGAACGGGGTCCGTTTTTTTTTATCCGTCCGGAAGAGCGCGTGCCCGTCATGCCGTCCGAATTACCCTTCTTAATATACGTAATGACGCTTTAAATCATCTGGAAAAAATAACGGGCCCGTATACTAATCGCATATAAGACGCACACAAACGCGCCCGCGGCACGCACACACCCACACGCTCGCACATACGACTGCGTGAGCGGGAGACCTTCGAGGGGTGGTTGAAGTCTGTCGCGGGATTAATGGATATACGATACGGCGACGGCCGTGTACGTCGGGAGTGGCGGCGGTGGATCTTAAGAAGAAAAGCTTTTGCCTCGGCGGAGTTCGACAACGACGACGATATAAATATCGAAAGGCAATTTGTCGTTTAGATTATATGTATACATGTATACTACGCTCTGTGCGTTGTAATAATATATCATCGCGTGTATATACGTTTTTTTTTTTTCAATATAATTCCACTAACAGCCTATAAAATGATATTTATCTAGGGATCATATTATTATTATTAAACACAAGCGGGACGGTGACGGTTCGTGCGCGCAGTTTGTGTCGGGACGGCCGAGCATTGTAGGTATAATAATCGTTTATTCTCGGAGACGACGGCGCGCGGGTCTCTCCGCATAACGTTATAATATTATAATATAACCATCGCTTGCATAATGGCTATAGTTCGAACTTGGTGTGTGTATATCTCCTCCGATGCGGAATCGACGCGGAGGTCCCATCGAAAAGCATGGCGAAATAATAATGATGATATGTAAACAAAAATAATGTGCGATAAAACCGTGGTTTTAAACGGGCGGAAAAGACTAGAAATTTCAAAGACAAAAAAAAAACAGTCGCACATTTTCACACTCTTGCAGTGCGAGATACGTCGCGACTAACGACACGGACGTTAACAAGGTTAAGAGTGAAATGGTGCTACGAAATAACGTGTGTAAACTTGACGAGTAGTTTTCTGCGAGACAAAGTTACTTGGGAAACTTTGTTTTACTATATATATAAAATAATAGAAATCTCTTTTTTTTTCCTTTAACGTTTCAATCAAACGAACATAACGCCGTTTTCGCTGTTCCGTAAAAATGTCTCTTGCCGTTTGACTGAGATAAAAACGAGACGGGAACACGCAATAATAAATTACAATCAAAAAAAAAAAAAAAATTGCTTTATTTTTTTACGATTTAACCATAGGCATTGTTTACTTTTTATCTAATTTAATTTGCTGTAGAATTATTTACAATTCATAATACATTGTTTATTTTTAGTTTAGTTTGAGTTTTTTTTTAACATAAACTTCACTCGGGCTATGAAAAATTGAAACAAAAATCAGCTCTCTTGGATTAGCTGAGAACACGCTTTGGCAAACAGCAATATTAAAATGTTATCAATATTTTAACCATTCGCAAGTAGTTGAAAACCGGCGAAAAAGGATTAAAAATTTATTCCGAAGCGACTCAGTGTCAAACCTCGCAATCGACCAGATCGACACCTCGTAACCGACAACTACGATGCGTTTTACATACTTAACAGTGTATTAATTATACTCATCACACCATATCTTCGACAAACGATTTGTATCGGCAAAAACCGCAGCTAAAAATATCTGTGGAAATCGGACACATAATACAATATTATTGCACAGACATCGAGAAAATGTTTTCATTGATAATTTAAATGTTATATTTTATATTGTCTACATAATAATTATATATCCGTTGCGTAGTAAAGTCCCGTCACGCCGGACTACCGGAACCGCGGATTCGTATTTCAATTAGTGTCATTTTTCGTCACAAAATTTAACGAAACTCTGGGTACTTACATTGTGTGTACCGTGATATACACAAAGCATTTTCTGTGAATCTATTAAAATTGTTAAACGTTAATTATTATAAAATTCTCGTAAAATGTCCACACAATATTTATTGTACACTCGACGAATTTGCATAGGTTAACAGAATACAGGAAAGTTAAGTACATGCGCGCATATATAATATTATTGCTGGTTTTGAATCGCAAAGCAATTCGTCTTACAGTCATTTTTACATTTTTTAAATACAATTATTAATTCGATTTATTGTTGGCGTAATAACCCGCTACCTTATAGACAAATTGTAATTATTCAATTGTTTCAACTCGTACTATGCTACTATTTTATTTCTATAATAATATATCACCCTCGAGAGCCGAGTTACTTAAACTATATAGTGTACTGTATAATAATTAATATTATAACTATTTTGAACATTTAATAAAACTTTGTATGCGTTGCTACATTGTGCTCGATTGTGATGTCGATCGCAGGTCATAAGTTTTTAGGACCTATAAAATATAACTTAGAAAACTTAATTAATAGAATTTTAATATTGCTGTTTGTCAGGGCGTACCATTAAGCCTGATACAGTTGATTTATTTTTATTTTTTTAGCTCAAGTAATGTAAATATTGAAAAAAAAATTTAACATGGATGCAAAATAAGCATTATTATTTTGAATAAAAATGATATAAATTAAATAAAAAATTAAAAAATCATCTTTTTGCAAAACCAAAAATACATTTTAACATTTCTTTTTAGATTGAATAGATAAGTACCTAAATCACAGATGTGCTGTAAATTTGGTTTTCACGACCAGTTTGTACAGTGGAAATAACTACCTACATAACTACTCCTTAACTAGATATGTTTAGGTTTAAATATCCAGATCCACTTGGTTTGAAAGAGACATTAATTGTAACATTTTTAACATATTAGTTGTAAGCATTTTTTTTGGAATCTAAACTTTTTTAAATTATAAAGGGAATTGAGATCAGAATAAATCTTGCTAATTTGTTTGGCACTTTTATTCACTTTTCTAACGTGTATTGAGTTAGAATAGTATAAGAAAAATATAAAATTGACTGTTATCAGATATTACTAGGCAATATAAGCAAATAAACTATCAAAAAACATTTAATTTGAAAAATCTACTAAAAGATAACATCCCCGTTATTAAAATGTAAAAAGTGCTATTAAAAACCCCAAAAACAGAATTCTGAATTTTACTTAAATATAAAAAAAAAAAAAAAAAACATAAATATTTTAATACTTAACTATAAATGTGCAGTTGATTTGTGACTTAGATGTTTAATACAATACATATTTATTTAATATAAAAATAATAGTTTAAATGTATTGTTGACTTTTTTTTTTTGCAAAAGGGTGATATTTTACATTTGCGTGAACTTTTGACCCATTAAAATAATTTTATAAACAACAAAAACGATGAGATGAAAATCGACTTAGAAAAATTATATTGCACGCGATGATCGGCATCCAACACAAGCATTTTAGGAAATAGCATTAAGAGTTATTATGATTAAAACTTTTGTGTGGTGTGAGTCAAAACAAAATATAACGTTTTATGAATACTGAAGTGACTCGGTTTTTGTTCGTGGAAAATTCATTAAACTATTTTAATTCGAATAAAAGTTATGTTTTGTCACGTTTAACCTATACAATAATGTTTTTGCTGTAGGTTATCTATATGTACCTAAATATGTATCATTATTTTTAACGAGTGATAGTTTGTTCATGAATCGCAATGTTGTTTGTGTCACGTTTTCTACAACTTTTAGATTTTCAATGTGTCGCTATATATATTTTAATTATTTCATTTTTGTTCACTATTTCACAGTTACACCATAATGAATAGTAATTAATTTTAAAATCATAATATAATTTTTTTTTTTCAAAATAATATGTATTATAGTACCAACATTGGACTTTTTATATTGTATTATACTTATGATCTAGTTTAAAATTCATAAATAACTTTCACATATCATATAATATCAAGTCTTCTTGATTTCATATTATAGAAAGAGTTTTGTTTGAAAAAATAATATTCATCTGCTTCAATCAATCATCAGACGATAGAAATATTTTTTTTCAAAATTTCATGGATTCCTAAGATTTGACAAAAACAATATTATTAAATATTAATATGTTTGTTATAAGTTATAACGTTGTTAATATTTGTCTACATTAGTTTTCAATACATCATCAAATGTATTCCTTACTGACGAACATTGCATTATTCAAATTAACTAATTTTGTCTTTGTTTTACATAATTAAAATAAAAAATAAGATATCAATTCTTATCTATAATATTGGTGTCATATTCTACTCAGTAATATATTAATATGCTTAAGGTTTTTTGAGAAAAATAGTTAATTGTATTAAAAAAAAATAATGGCACCACTTTATCGTATACACTAATCGCTTCCAACGTACACTTTGTACGCAAAGTTTTCAGTATTAACACATTTATAAATAAACACAATTAACATAAAACACTATTTATTACAATTTGTTTAGCAGTGTTGGCATCAAGCGATTATCGCCGAAAAGTGTCTTTCCTTATACATTCCTATCTCTTATATATTACAGTTTAACCTAGTTCTATATTGCTGTATCTACCAAAACTTACCGACTAAGACCTAATACTAAATTTTGTACAAGCACGTTTAATTAACCTAGTTCATAGCTTTGGTATTTATGAATTATGATATAGGCATATTACAACACAATGTTAGTGTTTTTTAATTAAATATTAAAAAAAAAAAAAATAAAATATAATAATAATAATTGGTTAATTGTGGGGAAATTATAATATAAAGTTAAATAAAATCAAATAATATAATAATAATAATAATAATAATAGAAGTAAACGTTGTATATAAATATGTTTTTGAGAAATATAATTTACGATAATATTATTGCAGATATGAATGTTAATATATTTGTTGGTGGTTATTGCGATACGGCTCAATTCCGGCTACCAATTTTGTAATAGTAATAATGAAATAATAATAACACTGTAAACACTAAAATATATACACGGGATAATTAAGACAAATGTTGGATACTTATTCGGCTTACCGACTAGGTCACTTTTAAATAAATTAAGAAATATAATAAAAACATTGATTTAGTATTTATTTTTAATTACTAATGGTCATATTGAGATAATATTATGTTGATGTTTAAATAAAATAGAACGAATGGATACTATGCAATTGTTATAGAAAAACCTAATATATGGTTTTGAGAAAAGTGGCTTCTTTGGGAAAATGTTGATACATTATTGAAATAGAAATGGTATTGATAGTAGTTGTACTCTGTTGTTCAGATTTGTGCTTTGTTTTTCGCCCACCGTAGACCCGAATTTATGACCTAGCCTGATATGTTTGATTTTAGAATAAAAGGATTAATATATATATATATATATATGTGTGTGTGTATATTTATAATTGGCTACAGCAGTTTTCGTTGTCGTGAAAGTCAAAAAGTGAAAGATCAAACTTCAAAAATGGCCGTATTATACATCGTATTTTGTGCGCTGTTGTTAATGTCATCACATTGTTATTGTAGAGGTTATGAGAGATCCACTGTCAATGGTATGTGGTAATTGAAACTATTTTTGTCTATTACTAGAGTGAAGTACCGATAGACGTCAGCGTTATGGTAATAATTTTAATAGCTATTTTTATTAGTCGATAGATATACGGTGACGGATGGGCAAGTATTTTTATGCCCGTTGTGATGATGACAACAATTATTATAATTTTTTATTAGTGAGGGTTTTAAAAATGTTAAATTATTGACGGTGTCGATACAAACTTCCGATTAACAATTTTTCCGGCCCATCTTCTTAAAGGAAAAGTCCTCTATGTCTACGCAATTTATCGTAATATTCAAAGCATCGAGTCTATCGGTGGCTATAAGTTATATCTTGTCTAGTAAAACGTATGCGTACAGAATGGGCCAACGGGACTTGATGTTTTCCAGTGTTCACCATACGAGATAATATAGTGTCCTGAATAAGTCTCTAATTATATAAAAGTTATAACCTTCGAAACTCAAAAGCCGAGTACAGTATATGTTGTACGACCAGTGACGTCCTCTTAGATGTACATTTAACTCCAACCGTTTAAAAGTAATATAAATTACAACGAGAAAGATAAATAAATTCTGTTTAAACTTTAAACGTTTGGCAAATTTATGCAAATATTTAACTTCGTTATATATAATATTATATTGTAAACACTGCAAATCATGATGTTTTACTATCGTTTGTCGATAACTTTTTTTGGTATATTTTCTATGTTAAGAATAAGTGATATGTTATAAATATTTTTTTTTTGTATCATTTATATATTTTCATACCAACAATCGTTTAAACAACGGCTATATTATTTTGTTATTTTGTACGCAGTCCATACGGTTTATTTGGTTTGATTGCTCATCGTTGACGGTTGCACAAATTAATTCATCGATATTTACCATTTTTGTGAAATTAAATAAATATTTCCACCTAAGCATTATTGGTCTATGATATATAGACTACTTATCGTTATCAGTCACTGACTTACTTTCGTGACGTATAGTGCGTTACCACTAACTGTTTTGGTGTAAGAATATACCGTCTACAGCAATAGATCACTCGAATATTAATTTTACATCTATAATAGCTGTGTAGCGTACTAAAATTCAAATTATTATGTTTAATTATTCTTGCTAAAATACAAATTCTAATAAATCTTTCAAACGCTGTTCATTTTCAAAACAGAGTTGTAACCCGCTATTTAAATTATTAAAATGTTGTGAACAAATACAAAATGGCTTTGGTTGAACGACAAATTTTAAATTATTATCGATAAAAAAATGTTCTTCGGGTTATATTAATATTACGCATAACGACCAAATAGAACCTGTTGAATTTTGTATTTCACGTGTGTCCCAAGATACTCGATCAAAAATAAAAAAAAAAAAATTGATGAAATATTATATTATCATTCCGTCAGACTTGATTGGCTTCATTAAATATATATATACACTTCTCGTCAAAAGTGAGTGAAAGCTCAAGATAACTTATTGGAAACTGAGCTTGATTTTTATATAACAACGGTCTATTACCTTGGGATTTAGAAAGACAACTCGTCATTCCTTTAACCTGAGCGAATCAGGGAAGAGGCAATTTCTATAAAACCTGCAAAATGCTAAAGAAACGAGACTACATTTCTACCAATATTGGAATCGTTCCCTCAATATTTTTCTTCTTTTCCGTCAGCCGGGAAAAACCTTTTAGGAATTGTGTGTCTGAGAATAATATAGTTTCGATAAAATAATTAATTTGGGATGATGCTACGGGGGCGAAATATATATTGAGAAAGAGATTCGGTGCAAAGCGCCTGCAATAGTGAGTGATGGGATTGTGTGTCTAAAGCTTACATCTTCGTCAGAGATATTAATTTTCTGGTTGTTCCATTTTTGTTTTGTCCTTTCTCAGCCAATATATTATTACACTCAACACCGTTTCTTTGTGTAAACGGGGATACATTCAAATCTAATACAAGACGTGCAGACGGATTAATACGCAAACAGTATCATTTGATTATTTGATTGATTTTTAATATTATAATATAATATGTGTTTCATTAAAATTAACAATTTTGACGATGCAAAAAAAAAAAAATACCAAAAACCTTTGGATTATACTTATGTGTAAAATTGCACAATAAACCATGATAATACCCAAAACATACATATTGTGTATTCGCAATACTATAAAACATAAAGTTAACATAATCTAAATCATTGGTCAGCAACCGGCTGCCTTCGTGATTATTTCATACGACCCGCTCCAATATGACGATTTAATTGAAGATTTTATGTTCATGAATCTTCTAAAATGTACTCATTCGATATCTATGAAATGACAGTATCAATATAATCAAATATATTAATACAAAATTATTAATTTAGATTCTAAATAATCGCAATGCTATATAATAGCAGAGTCGCAACGGCGTGGCGTTACGACCGAAATCAATGTGTTTGTTTTTATTCGGATGCTCGCGGATTTATAAAGTTAAATAATGGCGCACGTCATATGCTTTCAAAAAACAAAATAACAATATTATTATTATTATTATAGCGTGCCATGTTGGGACTTGTTAAATTTTCGAGGCAGCCATTGGAGAATTATTGTGCCCATCGTTTCCGAGTTTTGTCGGACCGACCGCCGCCGAATCGTCGAGACGCGTCAACTCGTATTATATTTTTATTGTATAATTATCATCGTAATCACACTTTGTGTGTGGAAGAAAAAATATATCACAATAATAAATACAACACACAACCATCGTCGATTCGCATTCTATTCGTCGGCGGCGAAGAAGACGCGAAGGGCGTTCGATGTACGATTGCTATTGCGATTCATGTGCGACCGACCTCGGCGGGCGGCTGCGTTGGCGCGAGGCACGAGAAAAACAAAATACGACAAATGCATTTTTTCCGCGTCGGACGAGAAATTTTTCGGGCGAGGCGTCGTTGACACATATTGGAATGCAAATGGGGGCCAATTGCGATTCGTCACGGGCGCAGTCGTCCCGAACCGATTTCGAAACGAGTTTCCTCCTCGTCGTCGTACGAAACGCAAGCAAGTGTATGGCGAATACACGCACACACGCGCCCCACGTCATATATTATTATGTATAATTTTATGTGTTAGTATTTCCCGGCCGACGGCAAAACAATATTATCGTCGTCGTCGTCGTCGTCGACCGGCGCCAATCGTATAACACGTCCGACACTCGGCACGTCCACAAACACGCGTTTTACGGGTATGCGACCGTGTGTGACCGGTAACCGGGTATATTGGAAACTCGTGTTCACGTCGTAGGTGCCATTACGATAATAACGATATGCTAATACCGACCGTTTCCCGCCGAAGTCCGCGTACAATAACATCAATGTATTATTACACACTTGCCACGCGCGGATATTCAATGCGCCGTGTAAATACGCATTATTATAATAATATGGACACCGCCGTGTTATGCACGCGTGATAATCACGTGTCCGTATATTATTATGCGCGTTCGTGTAAAACGTTGTTGTTTTATTTGGCGCTAACATCCCCGGGGTTTCGATCAGCAACCGCTGTGTCAGGTTACCAAAACTAACTCTCTGAAGTCCGCCGAGTTTCGATAAAGGAAAAAAAAAAAAAAAAAACAATAACGTCACTTGCATACTGTTGTTATTATGAATAACATACTTTGTTATTCTGCGGAAATACGAATCTTTTCGTCTGCGCAGGAACAATTCACAGAATACGATTGCGTTAATTACATAACGCTAAAAAAAAAAAAATGCTCGTAAATTTTTTTTAAATTACAATGAATTATTGTACTACGATAATAATATAAATTGAGTTATAATAATAATTGGTGTGATCACCGACTATACATACACTATTATAAATATGCATACATTATATTCGCTTCAGTCGTAGAATGTATTAATTTTATTCAAAGTTATGATAAAAATAAAATTAATAATATTAACGGTAGTGATAGGTAAATAGTTAACATTCCACAAACCAAATAACTCGAAATAACGATTGAGAATATAACTTGGATTACTTATAGTGAGGTATAGCACTATATAAATCGTTAAAAAAAAAAAAAAAAATTACACATTTTTTGAATAAATGTAATAATATATAATTATGTGATTAGACATAAAATAAAATGCCAATGTTTAATACAACGTTGAAAATACAATTCACAAAAAGCTCTAAAAACTAATGCTTTTAAAATGTCTATTTAACCAAAATTTTATTTTAACAAATTTTAATTTTAAATTATTATTGCAAGGTACCAGAAAATATTATCAAGATTATCTTATATCAAGTTTATAGATATACGCAGACAATAACTGTCCTATTTTCTTCAGTTTGATCCTTATAAAAATTTAAAAGCTTCGCGAGAATGATAGATTATTTCATAATTTAAATTCAAATAATTTATTAAATTAAAGTTTAATTAAAGATTTATTAATATTATTATTTGAATAAATTTATAGTTGATTTAAAATTTATTTTTGGGTATGAAAAAAGTAATGTTAAATAATTTTTATTGTTATCTATAGTAGCCAGAAGGAATTAAATTGTATTGACATTTATTGAATAGCTAATTAAATGCACATTAACAATAATAAAAACCACAAAAATGTAAACCAATTAATGTGATTCATATTATAGTTTTGTAGTCAGTGCCTATATTGCTTATATTTTGGGATAAAATTCCACTTTAACGAAATTACTGTGACAAAACTTAATTTAAAACTAAATTTATCAACAACTTAATTAAACAGTTCATTAACAACATTACGTGAATCCATTTGAATGTAGTATGGAAGTACAATTGTTGTATTATATAATAATACATCTACGCTCTATTGTTAGGAATAAAAAAAACAAAGTTATTTCATTATTTAGTTATTTAAACGTAGGTACTCAACATCGATTGACAACGTTGGTAAATATATTTTATTAATGAGTTCACTGTCTAACAAAAAGAAAAAGCAAACAATATCCAAACTTTTTGGAAAAAAAAATCATTTTTCAAACAATGCGTTTTATTAAAATACATTATTCCAAAAAACAACGAAATAACTGTGGAAAATATGTTAATTAAAACATATAAGTACGGCGTTTAAACATATTCGGAAAACGTGTGTGGATATTATAATTTAAACACAAAATGTATTATTATATAATGATGTCGTGAGGAGAAAATCATAAAATTTCAGAATTAATTTTAAATATAAATGTGTTTATTAGTAAACAGTAAAATTTCTACAAAAAAAAAAAAAAAGATTCAAACGAATTCCACAAGTTCATAAAATATATTTCTTGACAAAAAAGTTTTTGTAGCTCCTGCATATAATTAATAATTAATCGACCGAAAAAAGTAATTACGTATTAATAATTATTAATGTTTGATTTGCACGAACCAAGTGCCAATAAAACATCATATTTTATGAATAACTTTTGATTGTTTCCCGAGGTTATGTTCCTCATTTGACTTTATCGTTCCATAAACACGAGGCTTACGTCAAATTTTATCGTATTTGGTGGTGTTAATGATAAATATGTAACCGAACGAGCAACAGAAAATCGTGCGAATCGAAATGATGGACAATCATGAAATGTGCATATTATCCGAAAGGCTGCCTTTTGAACTTTCAACGCGAAAATACGAGTAGATAAACGGCAGCGATCGTATTATAAATTGAAACGATATTATAATAATGAACGCCAAAATAATGTCTTTGTGACTATAATATTATATTATTCTATGTGAATGGGTACCTACCTGACCAAAACGTAAATATAATATATTGTTGTTACCGACGTAGGTAATAGTTCAAATAATTTCAAAAGCGCTCACCTGAACGATCCGAAACACCATTGCGCACGCGAAACTTTTTCGTCCGTATTATACAATCCATATATAATATTGTATATAATATCAGCGATGATCTATACCTACTCAGACGGACTTTTGGTGAAAAAAAAATGGTCAAGCTCAAACGAGCTGTAGTTATTTTACGGCAAATCAATTTTCACGCTCGAATGGGCTACGCAACGATTTCCGGATTTCCCTAACCTATTATGACGTATAATTTTTGCCCATTTTTGGGTGCAAATGGACAACTATATAGTCCTCAGTACCCATTTATTATTTATATTTTTTTTAAATGCTATAATAATATTTAATGAAAAATATTGCATTGCATTTTCAAGATTTTTGACTAAAAAAAAACAAATAATATCGATATATTATGTAAATCAAAAAAAAAAAAAAAATATCTGTAAATAACTCGAAAGAACAAAAAATTTTAAATGTTACAATATAGAATGCCTCAAAAACGTTAATAATATTTAGTGAAATGTAATATCTATATAGTTCTTATTTTCTTTGTTAAGATTTTGAACAAGATGTTATCATCATAAAATATATTTCTGTGTTGTTAAGATTTTTCGTTGTTTTTCCCAAAATATTAAATTTTAACTTAAGATTTTCTACTTTTACGCCCTCAAAGTAACAACTGGCTCAACATTTCTATTTTAAATCACATTCAGAAGTTGAAAATATAAACGCTTGTTTGCTTTAAAACTTGTTACCAGACACACATTGACAAAATAATAAAAACACATTACTATGTAGGTAACAATATAATAATATTGTCCTTGTTAGTACATACTACCCTTATGGTAATAGATTAGCTCATTGTCCTTCGCTGTAGTGTATTTGTGGACTCCGTTATTTCATTATTTACAGTCAGTAATTATTTTTTTTATAGATGAGTAGCAATGTCTTTATTTAAATTCGATTTATAACCGAATAAAAAATATACTTTTCAATGTTTCTACTGCCAATAAATTATCAACGAGTTGATAATATGGAAAATGATCGTTTCCGGTATGACAACACATTCCCAGGTATACAAACGTGGTTGTAATGTTATAGACACTCATAGTGCTATCCGTCATTGAAGCGAGCGCGTAATTCTGATGTCGTTATATTTATTTTCTCCATTATATAGATGAATAATATCGGAAAAGTCCGATTCGGATGAAAGTAAAACGGCCGCCACTGGGGAAATATTTTGAAATATATTATTATATTATTTCTGAGCCATCGAAAAACACGAAAAAAAATCCCCAATACAAAATCGAAAACGGTTTATTAAATCCAAACGTTCGTGATAGGCAATAAAACTACGATATAGTCTGTAAAACGCGTTATCAGTTTTAAGTGCGGTAAATTGTCAGTTTACGATTATTTTTATATTTTTTTCACATCCTTTTTTCGCTTTTGTTTTGCCATATTTGCCATATACGTTAACATACCGTGACTGCGACACAAATCTGGTCTATGCAAAACGAGCAAGAGACATACAATTCGTCGTCAAATAATTGGTAGTTGTAGATATATAATTTATAAGTTAAGTTTAGCAAATGGAACATGTCTGTAAATCGGCCTACCGTGTGTACGTGCAGTGAAAATACAAGTATTTCAAAACCATCTTTTCTGTTACAAAGAAAGCAAAATTTTCCAAAATGTATACTCGAGATATATTTAGTGTAGTCACAATCACTCAGTTCTAGTCCTTCGGTGGTCATTTCACGGTTTCTAACGTTTGACTTATTTAGTATCTACAACACTGTGATCTTCTTGATTAAGTTATAAAAAAAAATAAAGAGCTTATTTATTTGTTGATAGAGTCCAGTCACATGTCCATATAGTATTCGATGCACTATAATACGATTAAGAAAAAATAACCTAACTACTATTGGGTACATTTTTATTTTTATGAGCATTGTGGAGGAGGAGGGAGGGGGGTAAGACTTCCTATACACTCAATAAAAAGTACGTTCCTTCAAATAAGTAAAAATAAAGTTAAAACGGCGTACAGAATAGGCAATTTAGGCACACCAAAGTCATTTTTTTACTTAATCACATTTTTCACAGTTCTAGTTAATATCATTATTATAAAACAGCATTGGATATACTTTACTATTACTCTTAATTTATGTTTATTTGGAAGTAAAATTGTTCAATAAAAAAAAAAAAAACAACTCTCTAATAATGGCCATGTCAGCGTTGTCAAATTTTAGTTATGGGAAAAATATAGAAAAATATACACCTACAGTTGCCTAATACTTGTATTTATTCGTACAGAATATTATTTTATATTTTTTTTAATACCTACACAACATTTATAGTTTCCACACAGCATTTGGATAAAATGTTATAATATATTATATTCAAGATTTTTCACGAAAACTTCAATGAAATTCAAAAAGCTACGTCACCGTAAAGCGTGAATTTTTCATGCACATTTGGTTTCCAGTCTAGTGACACTTTTTTATCACACATGTAATCACGTTTAGCTACCAGTTTTTCGAAAAATCAATGGATGCTCTCTGGGAGGCAATAATAAAAAATGTATTTGAATTATTTTGAAAAAAACAATGTCAGATCTTTAATATAATTTGAAAATAAAATTGATGCCGGCGCACGCGTGAAAACACTATGAAATTTCGGGGTTGCGGGTGGATCTCCGAATAAAGAAAAGAAAAAAATAGAACGAAAGGAAAACCGGGAGGAAAGACTCCAATGAAAGTAACTTTTTCGGTCGACCACGGTGGATGGGCTCAATTGGAAAAGTCGGTCTATTAATCAAACGAAGACGACGACTACTAAGACGAAGACCGGGTGTGCACAGGCACCGGCGTCCTGGAGCTGATGTCGGCACTTTGGGGCGTAAAAGAAAAACGGTTGCCCGTCAAAACGTTGAGCGATCGCCCACCCTTCTCGGCCATTGCATCCCTGGCACCAGCTATTTAGACTGCGTTGTTTGCGGGAGATGGCGAAAAAAAGGACGAGAAAAAAAAATTACATACCGTTTTTGTTTATTAAAACGATTTGTATTTAAGGATTTTCTCTCTTATATTTTTATTTGTATAATTTTTTTCTCGCATTTTTATCACTCTTTACATCCTCTTACTTATTCTTCTCCTTAACCGAATCGACTGACTGAAAAGGCTGATAAACTGTACGATGACCGCGGGTGGTCAGATTAATTGGCCCATTGTCGGTTTACTGTAGTAATAATTAGTTGTATACATACCAGTCTTAAACAAATAAATATTGTTTTGTTTTGAACGATGGAAGTATCTCGGTTGAATTTTGTTATGTTTCTCCTACGATCTTGCCATCGTTTCCAATAGAAAAAGACTTCTGGACAAGTCGGTGGAAAACGGTGTCAGTTGAATGTGACGGTTTCGATTATTAACGACTATCAGCACCTCATCACATTGTTATAACTTGATATTGTATTACTCAGCAAAACAATAATAGATAGTTACTTGTCAACATTTTAGAGTTTCTCATTAACTTTTTTTTTGTCGCCTGAGCCTTTCCTGTAACACATTTTCAAAGAATTATTCAAATAGAACTATAAATTGTAGTGTACATTATACGTATTTTATACGCTTCTCAAATTTTACACTGGACGCGTCGACATGTTGTTCGAGTCATTATCTTATAATAAACCTATAGGTACCTACATCTAGTTTTCTGATCCGACAAAAATTACGCGTCGTGTCAATGAGGATATTATGGTATATTTTTATGTTATATATTATATTATATTGCCGTTGGCCAGTTACCCTAAATAGGCTGACTTGGAGTAAGATTCAGACAATGTACCTTCTTGTCGTTAATAATAAGCAGATAGGTACAACACGTCTGTGCATTATTGTATTCAAAACGGAAGTGCGTTTAGTGGGGAAGTGGGATCACGAAAATCATGTGTATTTATAGTATTTTGTGTTCGTGATGTCGAAAAACGAATGTAACGACTAATGATCAATATAATATTAATTTTATGTCAACGTAATATCATGATTCGTTTTATTTTGCAATTTGTACTTAAATATATTTATATATAATTACAAGTATTTTATTACACACTTATTATTACAATGTTTCAAATTTTTAAAATTAACCTTCATAATTTGTATATAATAAGTATGTATTGTTATTATTGTCATATACAATTAAAAAAAAAAGGATCTAAAATGAAATTTATATTTAATAAAAATAAAATGATCATCTTACTGTTCGTTGAATGACTGTACAATAGGTGTTTAATTATTTAAATTGTTATTCATATGTATTTATATAATAATACAATGATAGTTCTATATTAAAATCAGTTAGTGAACGATGAGCATAATAATTCGACTTTCCAAAACGTTTACAGCTTTAAATGAAAGTAATTTATTATTAGGATATTTACTTTTAATAAAACATAGCTTATTTTGATTTAGTAATATATTTTTAGTAGGAACAGACTTAAGTAAATATCATACATTGAAATCTTTTTTTTCTATGATATAAACTGAATTGCTTACACGGTTTTTATAACACCAGATTATAATAATTGAATTGATCTTAAACAACTTTATGCTGAAATTAATAAAACTTAAATAATAATATGTTTTTTTTTTAATCGTTTTCAGTTATTACCACTAATGTAGAAGCTGTGGCCGGCATGGTGGCGTATTTACCGTGCAACATGACTCCACCGACTCCAAGTGATCGCGTTACGTTGGTTATTTGGTTCAAACAAGGAGAGACTAATCCGATATACAGGTAAATAAACCATATTATTGGCAACACTGATTCTATTATACGACCATTAAAATAAATTAGCACACAAATGCAATGATTTTACTAATATTGCTAATCGAAAATTTAATTGTAAATTAATGAAGTTTGCCAGTTAATTCATTGATTTTATCGGTTAAAAAAAAATTAATTTAATAATACATTTAAAGCGGTCAAAGAGTTTTATTTAAAACTACAAAACAATATTATCCGGATTAATTTAGATCTGCGAACAAGAACCATCAAATTTAATTTTAAATATTAAAATCATTTCATAAGCAAGTTCTATAAATATTTATTACAAATTATATATATATATATATATATGTATATATAATTAGCATTTTAGAACACTTTTAACAGAATAACGATCGTTGAAATAATTCGTATTCAAACTCTATACGCTGTTATTTAATTTAAAATTAATATGTTTTTGTACTCAATCGCACCAAACAATTAACTCTATAGTCAGGATAATAAAAAAGTCATAGGATGAAAATCTGTTAAACTGGATGATTATGGAGTGTATCAAGAAAATGTTACCTCTATATTTAACGAAAATGTATAATATATGTAAAATCAAAATCCGGTAATGACTTTCGTGTTTATTGTATATATTATATTTACACATCGTCATATGCTATTTGAATATTGTTATTCGTCCTGCATACGCTTATGTCCTTAAACGCGAGTTTGTTTTCGAGAAACGTACTTGCGACTTGCGATAAAACAGAATCTTTGACCGAGTTCCGATCTCGGCGGACAATATGTATCGCTATCTATATTATAAATGATACATAATATGCTGTTTGCTTTTTACACTTACACATAAACACAATAATATGTACACACGATAAAAGTTTTGGTTTTGTAAATTTGGTCGAGTACACTCTGCGTGCATTTTCGGTTTTTTTTTTTCTTATACTTCGTGGTTTCCTTTTTAGCGTGGCAGCGGGCATCTTCAAACTGACCGTTTGGTTGCCAAATTTATTGCTCGCCTGTTTCTAACTTTTTATGACATGGCGCACTCGTTTGACAAAAAACATTCGTTTTCTTTTGAAAGTATAAAAATATATATTTTCTGTGAGTGTGTGTGTTTATTGTATAATAGCAAACGACGTTGTTTATTTGGCGAACTGCGCGAACTGTCGTCTGCGTCCTTTCTTGGTTTCGCAGCTGCGGCGGTCGGCCTGTCAACTTAGTGAGTCGAGACCGTAAATATATGTGCTTTTTGTCGTACCGTTGGCACGCTAAAATATGTCCGCGTATACGTTATAAAGTGGCCCGAACGAGTATATAATAATAACATAATATAATAATAATATACAACTTCGCCATATTGTGGTGTATAATATTATTATATTTAGGTGCAACGTTAGGTACACCGCGGGTGTGTATAACAGTATAACGGATTGTTATTTTTTTTTTTATTATTATTATTGCACTCGTTCCGATGTCCGAAAGATGAGGAATAATAATATTATAATGATCATTATGCGGTCATGCGTGTAACATGATATCAAATTTTAATTTTGGGAACCGATTTCAATTCGTGTTGCGCGTAGCCTCTTCAATGTACGAACCACGTTTTCGTTTACAGTTTTCCAGAACGACGAAGGCTGATTTTAAAAATATCACGTTACTGTTGCGTATTTCTCTCATTTAAATACTGTCAGGCTACAAAGTATACGAACTCGAGTGCGTACATTTTTAAATTGCGTATTCGATGATATCGTTATATTGTTATTGCTTTTTAGTATTTTTATAAGAATAACATAATGATATCAAACGGTTATCATTTTTGTCGGACATTTGGAATGGGCTCGTGTGCGGCGGCCTTTGCTGGTACACGCGAGCGACCGCATAATATTCGATCGCATGGTACAATATTGTTACTACTGTCGTTTCTGCCGGCCGGAACCGCACTTCGCGGCGCCGCAGTTGTCGGAAATTTGCAAAACCGGAAACGGAATTATCGTCGTACCTATACAATATTATTATAATCGAGAATATGACGTGTGCACTACATAAACACTATCCGTTGCCGATTTACAATGCAAACGTATTAATGACACGCGGTGTATGCCGCATGTGTGTTTATTACCAGTTACGGCGGTATAGGCAGTTCCTATACAAGTAAGTATATTTCGTACGTGACCGCGGTTGTGGTGATAATACCCTTCGCCGTATTATACCGCACGGTATATAACATATACTTACCGAGGGTGGTATGCGTACGCTATGCCGGTTTAAGGGGTAGGGGTTGTGGGAGGGAACGAACGAGAATAGTGTCCTTTTACCCACGTCGCGTACGCAACCCTTTGGCCCCGTCTCGGTCGGACCGGAAGCCGAACAATACGAAACGCGTTATGATATTGTGTACAGTAAATGCTCCAACGTTTAATATATTACATACAATACATATATTTATTTATGTCTTTACATAATATAAATATTTACAGCATACGCGTGCACATTAAATTATAATATTTGAGAAATAGAACGTATACCGAACGAACCGATTTATAATATGCATGTATACTAAAATATACCTGACCTAACCGTATGCGCGGTATCCGTGACATTTGTCCGACAGTTAAACTCTCCGTGCTCGGGATTTGTCTAGCGATATGAAATTCACGTCACAAAACGAGAAAAATAAACGACAAACCTTCTAAAAAATTAAATACAAAATACACCTTTAAAATATTTTTAATATTGCAATCCGAATTGCGACATGTAGTGCTTCGTTGTGCCATTAAAAATAGCATTATTTTTGTTATTATTATTTCTTTCAATAGTGCAATATATCTTGGCTGTGGCTCGTGAGAGATCGTCATCACTTTATTGTAGAAAACGGTCCCCGTCGATTCTACGGACAGAATACAACTCTCCGATCGAAACGTTTATTGCGTGATAACAATATGACAAGCAATCACCGTACGTGCGCTAGTATAATAATAAAAATAGTTACCGTCGTATAAATAAATACAAACAAATAAGTTTTAATACTGAAATCTTAACAATTAATCTGTACGCGAGATTTACGTTATTACGGGATTTATATTAAAACATTTCTCTCTAATCATTTTAAATAAAAACGATCTAATTCCACAATATTACAAATAGTGGAACCCTGTCTAGACTAATAACGGGCCCGTTTAAAATATAAACGGCGGAGCAAAGTCAGTTTTTTGAAAAGCATTGGTTGTAAGAGTTTAAAAATAAAAAATAAATAATTAAAACTATGTCAGTGGAATAATATGTACATCCAAGAGTCTAAGACACAGATTAGATTTTTCTATATGTCGTCCTTTGACGTCTTTAATAATAGATGAGCGTGGTGGGAGCAGGTCTTATCCAAAAGCAAATTAACAACACATTTTCATACTTTTACATTACGTTTTAAGCTTAATCTCATTCCATAAGTCCACGTCCCGATCTCGTTATACATATTATACGTTCGAGATCATAAAACATTGTATAGGTTTAATATCATAATAATATATTATAATGCACAATAATCAGTAGTAACTCATTCGTTCGTCGTACAATGGTTTAATGCAACACGTTTATCAAAAATTCAATACTAAAACGAAGACTGGTTTGTTTCCACACGTTCTATTTTACTGCAGATCTCCGATGAACAATAATTATATTTCACGGAATGTGAAATATATTTAAATTACAAAGCATTAAATTGTTACGCATAAGATATAATTCACTGCATCTATAGTATTATAAATCTTCGTATATCTTGGGCAAAGATAATGGCGGATTATCCAGGACCATAAAATTCACTGGTTCCCCTTTCTACTTAAACTTTAAGTACTTAGGAATAAAATACTATTATCTATCAATATTAGAATATTAAATTAAAATTCGAAAAGAATTACTAGTCGTAAGCTGGTTGAATGGACCTTATACTCTATCGTATTTTATGTTTTATAACACTGCTACAGAGAACAGATATAATAGTTCTTAAGTTACACAATTTAAAATATTAAAATATTCCGAATATAATGATATAACTTATTATTTAAATAATATTATAGTTGTAAAAACGTAATATAATTGGATTTGTTTTTTAATTGTTGAATAAATACTAACCTACTTCGAAATAGATGTTTTATCTTATCCAAAATATTATCTTTTTTTCAATTTTATCATTTATACTGGGTTCGTTCAAAAATCACACTAAAAGCAATACAATTTGATCTGCTTTTGTTTGTTTATTTATCCATTTTTTACATAATTTGATAATTACACAACAACTCAAAAACGACAATGATACAGGACACCCTGCATAGTAAAACATTTAAAATCGACATAAATACTATGTCCTCTAAACCTCGAGAAATACCAGATATAGATAGAGCGAACAAAATGAGGTAAACGATAGTGGTGTTTGGATCGCGTATACATTTTAGTTAGGTTACCTATTTCAGAATGTATTTATTTTCATGACGACAAGTGTGAGCCGTTAGTACCGAGTCGGTCTACGTGTACGGTGTGCCTAAATATTGCGTTTCGTCGATTTACTAAAAAAAAAAATGTTGTGCGCCGAAATATTGACGTCCTTTTTCGTTTTTCAGCTACGACGTGAGACACGGTGGGCCTTTGATGCAGGTGGCACCATCTCCCAAAAGTCCGGACGGGCCACAACAAAAGTCTATCACAGTCGCGAGCCCTCATCGGTCTGATGACAAGACGTTGGACGGCCGAGCATACTTCCGTGTCACCTCCAAACCGGCAGCGCTCATCATGCAGGACATTGGTGACAAGGACGCAGCCGTGTATAAGTGTAGGGTCGATTTCAAAAAGTCACCCACTCGAAATTCCAATGTCAATTTGACCGTCATACGTGAGTACCGCTATCGTGATTAAATAGTATTGTAAGGTTAGGCAAAATTCCCAACAGACATTTTTCACAAATAGTTTTGTAAAAATCGTAACCGTTATTCGCATTTTGCAATTTTTAAACTGTGTAAAAAATTGTATTAACAAACCTGTCAAAAAGACACTTTTAAAATAATTATTTTTATTTTAAAAAAAAATAATTTATTATCGTATTTAAATAATACAATACGGTGTTAATTATAATTTATACGAAATACAATTTAAAAATAATTGTTTGTTTCGCTCAGAAGGAATCTTATTGCCATTCCAAAGACATTGTATACGTAAAAGTATAAATTCAAATTTACATCATTTAAAGTTAAGATAATGTCATCGCAATATTTGTTTTCTCTATCAGACCAAAGTAAAACATATATAACACGCATTCGTGTAAAATAGTTAATAAGATTTTTGAGTAATCTTAGAGCAAAATCACGTATTACAAACCTGAGAGGTCCACTATTCGAATATTATAAAAGCAATTTTACTAACGAAAATTATTATTCTATTTGTACACATATTTTGTAATCCTAATTTCTATATTTGTACCTATTCATTCCAATTGCACCATATCATTTTTTCCACAAAGGTGGTGCTTATGTAATGTTACACTCAGTGTTGTGCATTATCTAGATAAATATAAATATTATCTAAGAACAATTATCTATATAATTATTTAACCAATTAATAAATTAAAAGTTTTTTACAGAAAATTATTTTAAGTTCTATATATTTACTGCGCTTTGTAAATACTATAAAATTAGATCATCAAATATTTTATAATTAATATTATACACCGAACAATATACGATAATGATAAATGATAATAACTACATGCAGTATACTTATGACGAACGTTAGCTCAATAAAATACGTCGTCGTCCGCAAGCATTGATTTTGTAAAAAAAAAAACATTTTAATTTAAAAATAGTTAAAATGTTCACATCAACACAATATTCTAACATATTTCATATGTTGTGCACTTATTAATTATTAATAATACGTGTACAATAACATGTACAAAATTGCGGAGAAAATAAAACCCACTGTTCCTATATCATCAAATTATAGTGAAATATTACTGAAATTAAAATTAATTTGAATTTGACTTAATGACAAGGTAAATTTAACACCTACTGTACAAGGTAAATAGAGCGGTCCAATTTTTATTTTTTGTACTATGCAAATTAAGTGACGGTGGGCCATGTATAGATTCAAAATTATTATGTTTCAAGACTTTTAGAGTTATTTTTATTTTTTCTTTTATTATAAATGTTTGTGTGGAATTCATAACCGAGGAGTTAAATAAATTTCACAAAATAGAAAAATAGTATATTTTTCTATTCTCAGAATCTACAATATGAATTATCTGTTTTTTTATCTAGATAAACACGGTTATCATTTATCTTTTATCTAGATAAATATTTTAAGTGTTTTCTATTAATCTTATCTAGATTATTTATAAGTTATCTTTGCACAATATTGGTTACACTAGCATCCTAGTTTAACTCCCTAGCTATAATGCAAAATAATTATGTCGTACACTAAACGTAGATATAGAAAAAGTACGACATTTCAGATAACTTTAGAGGTACTAAATTTTGATGTTAAGTGAAAAAATCAACAAACTCTTCGTAATACCTCTTTTTTTATGGCCAGTATGCAAATTATCATTTATTTAAAAGTCAATGAATTTAGAAAATGTATTTAGTTTTATTTTCTACCACTAAATAACCTCTGTAATTACTAAGAATTTAGAGGTGGCTGTACTAATAACGAAATTTGAGCTCATTCCAGTACTAATGTAACACAAACAAAAGCACTCGGTTTAAAACCAACAATTTGGAGGTGAGATGCCAGGGAAACACATATATTTATTTTACATGTAATATATAGTATATATTGTAAACATAATATTTATCAATCATTGTTTATTTATAAGAAGTAGATAGCTGTCGGTTATCAATTCGATTTTTTGATGGCAATTTTCATAAACCAATTCTTATTTATTTATTTTTCTATTATAAAATAAGGAAAAATGCGTATACATAACTTTAAAACGACAGCAACATACAAAAAACTTTATTCATTTATTCGGCATCGACAACGAGTAGAATTCTTGTTCAGAATCAATACCGATAACCATAATAATAGTATATATTGCACCTAAAAAAAAAAAATAATAATAATACTAATAATAAATTTGGTATCCATGAAATCACTTTTCTGGTTCGTAAATACGTCAAAAACGTTGGTGGTAGGAAGGCTCAACTATTATATTAAAATATTTTAATACTTAAATCAAAAATAAATAGTAAAATTTGCCTATTCTACAGGTGGTTTATTTATTTATTAGGATTAAATAAGATTACTTATTTGCCTAATATACTGATTTTCCCTTTTTAATATAAGTATTTTTTTTTCTTAAATTATATTTAATTTTTATAAGAATAACGAGGTTATTGGTATAGTTGAGGGGAAGGTTTGAAATAACTATTTTAAGTTTAAGGCACTTTGTGTTCATATCAGTTAAAATGTTAATGAAAAAATAGAACCAAAGCTATTTCCATAAATTAAATTTAGTAAGTGCTGTTTATGAACAATAGCTACTAAGAGTCTGAGATCCTTGTAAAAAAGTAAAAAACATTATAAATATAATATACAATAATAATATAATATAATATATATAAAATATAAATATATTTGCAAAGAAAATATATCTACTTTCTATAATATAGTATTTTTAATAGAATACGTATCATGTTTATACATTTAGTGACATAAACATAGAATACAAATTAATTAAAAAGAATCGTAGACGACGCTGTGTTGTAGAATACCTCATTGGCTAGTTGTTGAGTGTCAGGGTGAATATTGTAATTACAAGTAAGTCATATACATATATGTGTTAAATTTTAATTCAAAATAAATTGGTATAATATATTACATGATGAAAAATGATTATAATTGAATTATTGAAGACGGTATGTCAAACTATAATATATAGATATTATCTACAAAATATATAATACGATTATGTCTTGATATTTTCAAATCGTTGTAAAAAAAAAAAAACTTGTGAGGAATATCCAAATAATTAGTCAAGCTTTTTTTAAATAAAAAAAAAAATATCATGAGTACGTCAAATAAAAATTAGAATGTTAAACATTTCAAATGACAATAAATATATCAAAATAGCCAATATTTTTTTTTAAATTTTATCATATCTAAAAAATGCTATTATTCGGTGAAAATATTTAGTCCCTATGGTTGTTCGTTTCTTAGTTATAATACAAATCCATAATGGAAAATTCTAATGTTGCGCAATTATTCTCATTCTAATTATTCCTAATTAGTTTTTCACGATAACTTAGAAAATTATAGTCTAGAACAGTGGTTCTTAACTTTTTTCGGTTCAGCACTTCTTCACCGAGATAACTGGCGACTTACGCCCCCCTCCTTCCAACAAAAATTCTCATATCTTTATGGATCAGTTTTTTGAATTAAAATAATAACTCTTAATGTTTAGTAAATAAATGTTTTATTTGACTCTAATTTAAACTTTTCTATATATATATAAAAAAAAAATATTTCTTATTCAATGACTGGCCTGGGCCTGATGATAAGCGTCTAATGTTTCGATGTGTGGCTTAATGTTGGTTAAAGTTTAACGCAGATCACCTTTATTGCAAATATCCAACCGATTTCTTTATTTCGTTAAAAGCTGAACAACAACGCTAAATCCCTTTTCTGGTAGATACGTTGACGATAAAGAAAGAAGTAACAATTTAACATAGTTTTGGATATGTTTCTTTGAGCTTGATACAGACAAACTCAAAACCGACCTGCTTAAAAACAATTTGAGCCTCACATTCGTATTTTAAGATCGATAAACTCCATTTGTAAATGAGGTTCGAGATCTTCCACCGATTCAAAGAACATTGGATCAAATCTCCAATTAGGAATTTGTAACTCGAGTAGGTCTTTGAATCTTGAGTTCATGTCATTTTTTAGTTGCGAAAGATGATGACTGAAAATTTGAATTTTGTTAACAGGAATCTCACAATTTGCATCTGACCATACCCTGAGATTCGGAAACTGACTTAGTTTTTGGTGATTTATATTCGTTTTGTAAAGATTAAAATTGACAATGAATGAAGAAATTACCTCTTTAGCCTTTATAAAGTTTATATTATTTCCTTGAAGCTTCAAGTTGACTTCATTCATTTTTTGAAAAATATCTGTGAGGTACCAATTTTAATTTTTATTGTTTCAAATTGTTTTTTAGTTAGTTCATCCTTTAAGACTTTTTTATTGCCGAGAAATTCAATAATTCAGTCGAATAATGCGAAAAAATGTCACAAATATTTTCCCTTGGAAGCCATCTTACTGGTGTATACATAAGTAATCTTTCAAATGTCTAATCATTATCATGACAAAGTTCCCGAAACAGACGGTCATTGAGCGAACTTGCTTTAATCTTGTTTACAGATTTTATGACGTATTGAAGCATTTCGTGCAGGATACCATTTAAGTTTTTCGCTAAATGTTGTCTATGTATAACACAATGAACAGCATTGACACCTGGAATGGCTTTTTTTTAGGTGGGCAATAAATCCAATATGACGACTTATCATAGAAGTAGCGCCGTTTGTTGCACATGCAATAATGTTTGTCAAGGGAATATTTTTTTCCGTAAAATATTCGTTCACCACTTGAAAAATCAACGATTCTTTGGTATCAGTGATTAGACTTTTAGCAAACAAAAATTCCTCGACGAATTTTTTACTATTTTTAATAAACCTCACGTACGCTAGCAAAATAATTTTATTATCTGTCGTAGTTGATTCGTCAATATGCAGAGCAAAATCATTTTCTCTAATGTATTAGTTTGTTTTTGACGTCATTGGCCATTTCGTCAATTCTTTTAGAGATAGTGTCATTATTCAAAGGAACTGATTTAATTATTTTATTACCTGAACCCTCTCCTTGCAAAGTGTCAACTATTTTTTTAACAATCGGTAAAATAAGCGTTTCGCCAATTGATTGAGGTTTACCGTTTTTTGCAATCAATAAAGATACTTTGTGTGATACAATAAGTCAAGATTATCTAGATCAGATGATTGTTTTTTAAATAAACTATTAACAGTAGCCCGTTTTCCAATTTTTGCTTTAAGATTCTGAAAAAATGAAAGTGGCTTCTCTAATTTTTCGGAATAAATTTTATTGCCTCATTAGAAAATGATTTTTCATATAAAAGAGAAAACGGCAATTCTACATTATGCGGTGACGCGATAAAACTAAACTTTAAATACTCTTTCGAGTATTGATGATACTTCTTTTTAGCTTCACTTATTATTAAAATGTGATTGTTTACAATGTTTATATTTATACTTAAAATTATTTGAAAAAAAGATATGTGTATGCGCTCTCGTTTACTCGAAAACGCGGTGTGCCGACGTTATAGTTGAGATATAATCACGTACTGTGGGTGGGCCCTATCACTACAGGCAAAATGGATATAATAGTAAATCTATTAATAAACATGTTGTCGAAGTATTTCCTGTAAAACTCTATTACATAAGGTGACGTACGAACGTTATCTACAGCATACACCGTACGTAATTACAACTATTCTGATTTCACGTACGATAATACGTGTCACTGGACATGTGTATTATTGGATTATTTTATTTTTTTCATTATTCCGAATTTTAGAACTAACTCTGCCTTCCCTTTATACCTAACGCCCCCCTAACAAACCAAAATACCCCCTAGAGGCGGTACCGCCCACGTTAAGAAACACTGGACTAGAATTTTGTTTTGCATAAATATATTCGTTTTTTTTTTTTTTGTTTATGTGTTTTGTTTTTATCCATTATTTTGAAAAGTTTTCAGAAATATCAAACTTTAACACCAGGAACAAGAAACTACATCTAATTCACCACCTGAAACATCTTACAGGATTGAATAAAAGAGTAAAGTTTTTACTATAAAAAGTGTTTCCAGACACAATAAGCAAATAAATAATAATAATAATAATAATAATAATAAATAAGCATGCATCAAAGTAAAATCAATCATACATTCATCTCATTAATATAATGATGCATTAACTATGAAACTCTTTCAGTTTATTTCTAACTTTATAACATTTTAACAGTGAAAAAAAAACCATTTATCATAGTTTGTAAAATTGATGTTTGCAGTTGATTTTGTTCCTACCTTCAACCGCGTCTGTTGTATAGTTTACCATATCTGGTTATAGGTAAGGTTCGCAATGGTTCACTGTCGCTTTTAAATATTTAAAGACCGTCACGTATCTCAATCGCGTGTGTATAAATCGGGTTGTGAAACGTCTCGACGGACTTCCGCGCTGATAAATAAACATATTATTATTATTCGGTTCGCGTTCGTCTCGGCGGTGCTGACGTATAGTATAGCACTGCAATAAAACGTACGTTTATCTTATACTACGCACCACAACTATGGTTAAAAATTCGAAGCCGTTAAACTTTGTCGATTTGCATAGTTCGACTTTACGGTCATTTCGTTGTTCGTCCCGAATTTTCACCCAGCTTGCCGATCTACGCAGACAACGCTAACTTTCTTCGCCCTATACCCGATACCATTACCACGTTGTTTCGATGTAATCAATGGTTTTTATTTAAAAATATTTTCCCGGAAAAGTACACGACCGCCACACATCACCCATCCATCGCTGTTGATCTGTTCATGCAGAGTGAAAGAATAATTTAGAGAAACGGCGACGATTACGCGTCAATCTCGAGTCCTGCGGTTGATTTTTGATGCAATAAAGCGAATTTGAAATCATTTGCAGGTATTCTTGGTCAAATATGAAATAATTCTATTGTCGTTCAAACTTTCGTTCTAATGTATGTTATCTTTTTTGTTATAAATGTGTTTTGCTTAGCACTTTGAAGGATATAAGAATTTATTGTTTAAAAATCTCATCGTTTATAATTTATTGATAATAATATGATAACATTATTGATAATAAATGATTAAACTTTTTTTTCTATAAAAATGTTTTTTACATATTGAAATTCGATAAAAGTATCTTATATTTAAATACTCTATATATATATACGTACTCGAGATTTTAAAAGTTGTCAATTCGAATATTGTATTTGACTACAAAACATAAAGTAATCCATTTTAATGAAATTAACAATCGCAACTGAAAATAACAACCGTTTGTATCTTATTGTTTATTATAAATAACAATAAGCAAATATTTTCAATAATATGAAAAATAATGAAAATAGTGAAAAATAAATAACAACTTAAACATTGACCCAGACGATGTTATTATTTTATATATATCTACGAAATAAAGTATAAGCAAAATAAATCAAGGAGAAAATATTAAAAATTAAATTGCAATAAAACAACAAAAAAGTGGATATATTATTAAAAGAATTCACGAAAAAAAATATTCTTTGTGATGTCAGACAAATTATAAATTTATATAAAATACAAACCAACCATTATTGTATGTCTTACAATTATTTTTTATTGTTATTAAAGAGCCAAGAAATGAAAAAATAAAACGATTTTCATCCATTTAGAACTGTAATTCTACGAGAGACGAGTACTTTGGTAATTACGAAACCCCCCCAGCTCCATTATAATATAAAAATAGTAATATCGTTTTTACATAATTTAAAGTCACTGTAGAACAATATTTCACAAATAAATATATTCCATACTATGTTTAAGCTTTTTATTGTTTTAATGATAGTATACATTTTACTTCCATTTTAATTTCTGAAGCAGAGAATAGCATACAAGTGTAATTAACTTTGCATTTAAAAATCGATTTGTTCATAAAATATTCAAAAAATTTCTGATCTGGAATATGAAAATAAAAATCTACGTAGTCATTCAAAAAATTGATAAATTAAAAAGGTTAAATAAAGCATAATTTTTTCTCACAGATGTGATTTTGTGATGATATCAAATCACGTAAACAAATATATTCATGTACATAAATATTTAACAATAAAATTAACGTTTATCTCTAAAAGAAGAATTTTTATGACAACAACTCACTATGATTATAATAAATCGACAAATTAATCAAACGATGCTTACTCAACACGTCCCGTACGACTTGTATTAGCATTGACCCCGATTTCTTAAACATCGAACTACATACATCGCACATTTTCCTATCAAATCACAAATTTTTTCAGCAATTTAATAATCGTTGTCTTTTATAATATTCAATCGATGTTCTGAATTTGCTATAACTACCTTCTACAATATAACCCTTGCCCGTTGAAAGCGTTCGAATAACGTTTTGTCATTCAATGCTGTTGAACTCTGGGACGTTGCGTCCATAATTAAATAAATAAATAAATAAATAAATAATATTGTTCTTATTTATCAGAGTAGGTACTACTACTGCACCCGTGTAATAACGTTTCGAGACAGTGTTATTAAATGCAAATTTCCACCGAAACGACACTTACATAATACTGCACCCGCACACCCACAGATGCACGCGTGTGCAAGTTGTTTAAGTCGCCAGGCTCGCCGCGCGATTATGCATCGCGTCTACGAGTAAATATTGGTCACTCTCGCGAGTTTCGCAGTCGTGCGCGGTGTGGTTGTGTGTGGGTGGGTGGGTGGGCCGATGAGATGCGTCTCTTAGACATTATGCAAAGATACGCAGCCGAGTTCTCCTTGCGATAAGGGGGGGGGGAGGGGGGGTTCAGAGAGAACAACGACGGCAACGCAAACCTAACCGGGTACACGGAACCCGTGATCATTCGCCGAGCGGGTGTGGCGTGTCCGATATTATTGTAATATTATAATAATATTATGATCGCGGTTGGTTGTGATAATTTATACAGCCGTTTTCGATACGACGTGTCATGACGTGTGATATTGTGTTGTCCGGTCGCAGCGCTGTACACAATATAATTCCGTATCACACAACCCCATGTAATGAATACATGTATTATTATAATGTGTATAATATCGTGTGTATATTATTATTATACGCCTTTCGTCGTGGCACTGAGTCTCTGGTGAGTCGAGGTGGGCCGGGGTGGGCACTGGCCGTCTACCGTCAAACATTTTCACTCGAACACGTACCAAACACATAATATGTTCCGGAACCCTAAATCTCTAAATATATAATATATACAGCGGACCGGAACCGCCAAACCGGAACCTTGTGTGAATTATTTTAAAACTAAAAACACCAGGATTTTTACAGTTGATAAATTGAAACATGTGCCTCTGATTTAAATCACTTTTCTATATTAGTTTTAAATTGTTACTTTAGATTAGAAATATTATAGCGACGAATTACTAGCTCATTGTGTTTCAATCAAACCAAATACATTGTATTATAAAAATAAATATCCAAATTTTGAAAAAATAAAATATAATTATGACCTTACTATGTTTCATTTTAGAAAATCATAAACTATTTTTAGGGATATCATTATACATATAACATAAATTATCTATATTAGAGTGTATTTGTACATAAAATAAATTAGCTTTAGCATCTCACGATGGTCCTTATTATTTTGGTTTTAGAATTTAATTATTTTTGTTTTATTATTAAAACATTCATTAGTATTCGTATGTTAACTATAAATTATTGAAATATTAACAAACTGATGTTCGACCACCATTCGAATTTACCAATAATTATTATTTTTTCGGTTAAAATATATTTTTATATCCTCTTGTGTTTAAAAAAAAAAAAATGTGTAAAAATAATAATTAATTATCGAGAATCTATATTCATCTATATTCCATATTAGCCATTTATAGGATCTTAATAAGTAATTGAAAATGGTTTAGAAATTAAACTAAATAACATAACTAAATAATTTATCTACATCACATTTTTATGTTAGGTTAATATACACATTGAAAGTATGTAAGCAGAATTATATTATTTTGGGATGTAATTGACAATAATGAAACGATCTAAAAAATATTTTGTTATAAACATTAAATGCTATTTAGGTCCTAAGGAACTGATGTTGGTAACAAAAATACGCGTTTCGTAGTAAACTATTTTAAAGTATAAAGCTAGCGACGCTATCATTGTTTTCCTTGTTGGCGCCCATTGCAGCCACACATTATCCATTAACACGCACAAAACGATATAGAAAATACAACAAAAGTGAACGAATAATAGAACATATTTTTTTTTTTATTATTTTTCTCTTGCCTCATTTGCCCCGTATAATCGAATAGAATAGCGTGACGAGTCACTTAACCATCAACCCGTATACAATGCCAGATATGAACGAGTTCAAAAGTTATTTTATTTTCATAAATATTGTGACTAAAAAGAAAAATAATGACAAAGTTATCTACTTCAAAAACATGCAGACCGCAGACTTTTAAAAGCTAAATAAGATATTGTTCAATATAGCTAAATTACTTGAAAAGTTAATATTTTTCTGAGAACCTCTATCTATATCCACAAAAAAATTGAATTTCGAACAAAATTAAGTTTTTTTAAGATTTGATTAGCAGAGCGGAGTATCACTGTTGGAGATCCTCGAAAATAGTGCTCCACTCAAATAAACATTCAGTCCTTATAATTGATTAACAATTCGTTTAATATGCATGATTTGTATGTATCAAAATACTTCAAAAAATATTCCAATTTGGAATGGTATGAAATTAAAAATGTCGTTCAAAAAATTCAAATTATTAAAATAATAATTATGATAAAAATTGTATTTAATGTGTTGGGTGATTTGAAATTTCTTTAAGAAACGTTAGAAGAGTTTAGTATTTTCCTATTTAGAAGCAATAAAAACCAAACGTATGACACTTCGTGAATCGCAAACCACTAGGGTTAAAACGGTTCTGGACGTGGCTCCGGGAGTGGTGGAGAAAATAACTACTATTACGGCTTCATTCGCAGTTTGATAAAATTATAGGGCGTGCATAGACAGACTTTTGTTCCCGGTGAGGGAATTCCGAAAACGCCTAACGAATTTGACGGCATTAAGGGAAGGACGTTATGTGCGGCGCCCGTGATTAGCTCTCTCGTGACTTGTTGGAATAAGGATTTCAGGAGGTGGTGGAGGGAAAGGGCGGTCTAAGCCGCCGCTGGCTGGCCGTATTTCCTGCCCAATAATTAAACGACACGCGATAACAATATCGGAGACGCACGTGCGCGCGATATTGCAACCCGGAAGTCCGAGTAAATGTCCGCAATCTCCGTTGCTGTCACGAGTGTCTTGGGCCAAGTCTTGTGACCGAAAATCGTTACACGGCACTACTGGAAGTACTCCCGCGAGGCTCCAATCCTCAGTGCCTCCTCTATTATGGCGATGACATCGTGTCCAGAAATTCGCGGTTGCCAATGTTTGCCATATCCATAATAATGCATATCAAATACATGTCGCCAAAATATAGAAATTTGCGGTCGATCGATCGATAAGATCCTGCACACCAACGGGAATATGTTTGGACTCGAGGGGAGGAAGTTGACCCCACGTAGTTCCTGAAACCGCAAATCGTCAAACAAGAGACTACGTTTAATATAATACGACCGTCGCGGTCAATAATCGATCAAAATAAAATCATAATAATAATATCTACTTTTGTAAATACGAAAAAAAGTTTATTGTAAACGCGCATTTTCAGGTAAATTTGTCGTGACTTGTGGAACAGTAAAATATATTCTTAGTAATATTTCAGTTAATTATGTGCGCTCTTCGTCTGATTTGTGTGTTTTATAAAACTTGATAAATACTTAATTTTGTGTTATAATTTTTCAAATTTTGGTATTAATAAAATATTAGATACGAAATTTATCTTTATAGACAATAAAAATGTATGGTAAAAATACAATTACAACATATATTTTTGTTTGATTAATGTACACTATAAACAATATATTATTATATAATTTCAGTATGATATCGTTATAAATGATATAGGCTCAACTCAAAATATCCAATTGCATGGTCGTTAACAAAATCCACAGTTCTAAATTTACATTTTCATTTAAATGCAAAACATTTTTATTTATTTATTATTGTGATTTTAAAATAATAATCAACTTATATCATAATATTTTTATTAGGTGATAAACCTTTCACGACAAAATTACTATTTAAAATTTGTTTTTTTTTTTATAGCATTTATTAAAAATGATTAATATTTTTATTCAAGTTTATAAAAATCTACTTGATCACCTATTTCATTAAAAGTTAAATTAATTCAGGTTTTTAATTTGTTTTTTAATGAAGTATTAATTATAAAATAACAATTTTTGACATGTGTCGTATGTGCTTAAAAAAATATATTCATTCTCACAATTTACATAATATTATTTAATAATCGATTACAGCTTATAAATAGGCACTCAATTTATCAATACTTATTATTTTAGGACGTTAATATTAGGCTGATTGAGTTTTATTTATATTACTAAGAAAAATTATTAGATACCAATAAAAATATTGAATTTAGTTGCCTTAAATAATTTAATATAGACATATTTAAACGATTCATAAGCTCTTAATTTGTGAACTCGGCCAACGACTACGGCAGTAATTACGTCACTAAATTACCTACACATTCGCCGTCTCATCCGATCGCGTAGTTTAAGTCGTATAATAATGATAATAATATTATTAGTTTATACAGCTTTAATAATTGTTTGCAACACTATTTGGACTATAATATATTCGTCCCGGAGTTAAGTAAAAAACGATAACGCACCGATTTTGGCGCATGATGCGATTATTTCTCTCTTAAATATAAATTTTAATTGACCATTAGCGAGGTCCAAAGCACATCGTTAAGTCACCGCAAACATTTCAGTCGATCCTCCGCTGCTATAATGATATTATTGCTATTATCATCATTATTATGGGCCACTCTATAAAAGCATTGGATATGATAATACTATTATAACAATACAGCATGCATGCTTTAGCGTTTATATGCGCATACATTAAATCCAATAAAATATACGTGTTGACGGCGGCAGCCGTTTGCTCGAAGGATAAAATGTAAAAATAACAAAAAACTCGACGCCACTAATATTTAATAATAATATTTTTCAATGTCTGTCGTGAATGTAATTTCCGATATCGGTGCGGACACTTGCATGCGAAATAACAATTCACCGAGAGAGTTAAAATATTTCAACCGATCATTACGCTTAAACCCGGCTGTTAACGTTTTAAAGCGATTTACGATGGACCCACGGTTTTGTCGAAATTTTAATACTCTGATTAAACGTTATGAAACCAATCCAAGGCGGATTTGGGTTCACGACATAACCGCAGAATATTATTACAATCGTCATAACCGTTATTATCACCGCATTTATTCTTATAATTAATTGTATAATATTGATTTACTTTCGTCGAAATTATATCAATCTTAAAATTCGATGTACCCATAAACATCGTACGATAACTTTTCAAATATTTTGATATTTACCACATTATTATGTTGGAGCGGTTTGAAATGCATTTAAATATAAAAAAATAGTTATTTACTGTATAAAACATGCGTATAGTGCAGTGTAATAATAATACACGTTTACCGATTTAAATGTCATGAAAATTATACATTTTGAAAACTTAACAATACATTTACAGACATAAAATGTATATGTAACGGTTCAGTATCTGTTTCGTTTTTATGTATTTATACCATATTTCTCGAGTACATTTTATCATATTTCAGAAAATAGAAATAAAAGTTTTCATATAACTTAGATCTTTATCTGCTTTTATGCAAATAATCGTAGTTTTCATGCAAAATTAAAATGTGATTTACTTTGATAACAATTTCAGGTATAAGTATATTTGGTTTTTAGTAGATTTAAATAAAGTTCAACTTTTTCAAAATGTGTAAATCATTCAGTTATAAGTAGGTACAAGAAAAAATAAATAAATAATTTATTAGTCTAAACTATTCCACTCAATAATTATTGTACCCGCAAAATTTACATAAAATATAAGTTTTACAACTAAAAATATAATTAAATGTGTACCATAATTGTAATGTGTAAATACACCATACAAATAAAATGTTTTTAGAACTATTACTTAAGTTCTATATGAATATTTTAGTATATAAATAATATTATTACAAATATTTGTATCATCTATTGCAACGAAACAAAGTGATGTGTGTTTTCTTGACTAGACCACAGTTTGACTCTATGATTAAAGCTCTGAATGTTTTAGGTTCTAAGAATATAATATTCGTATTACAGTGATGGCGAGTGTTTATTATTTCATATTTTTTGTCGTGCACTACAAATTTGAATATTAAAAAAGTTTTGATCTTCAACCACGAGGGAGGTTTTTGGTAGAAAATTTATTAAACTAGTCGAAGCTTCGGGAAGTCATTTGTTAATAATAATAGGTATATTATTATAGGGATATTTATTATTTACACAATGCCATTAGATTTAGATTTGATCAATGTTGTTATTTGCTTGTTCTTCAATTGCAAATAACCTTTCTACTTGAAATATTCATCAAATATTTGTTTTTTATCGACACAATATAATTATCAAAACATTTTGGTTTTTGAGGTATTTTTTTATTTTCAATTTTTAATTATGTTTTCATAAATCGTTATAATATTTTATTCTTTTTATTTTTTGGTAAAATAGCTTTAGAATGTAATGCAAACGTCTTCATGCGTTTTTATAGTAATTTATAATATAGACACAATTGTTTTTTTTTTTTAGGCTTTAAAGTTTACGTTTTTAGTAAATTGGATATTTAAATGGAAAATAAAAGTTTTTTTGTTCGAGGATTTTAATAGTTATTTTGTTGTATTTTAAAATGATTGATCGTAAATACTTAAAACTATTCACCATAACGTAAAATGATTTTTATTAATTACCATATGGAATTAAGTTTTAAAATATTTCTCCTAGTTTTAAGCTATGTATGCTATCATTAACCTATAATGTATGTTATATTATAATATTACATATAATATAATTTGTGAGGTTTTTGGAAAAATTTAATTCACTTATCATATTTCTAATATTTCAAAATTAATAAATTATAGTTATATAATTAAATAATAAAGAAACTTTTGAAATAGACTCTGTTTTAAACTGTTTCTGCTCAAAATATTTTCCTGTATGTAAGAATGATCTATCGTTAAATTCACATTATAAACATTTATTACAATGATTTATCAAATAATTGCTGAGGTACATTTAAAACCTACTCATTGATATTTTACACAGCTGAGAGATTTCATTATATTTTTATTTAATTTTATGTTTAACACGATATTACGCATTTCTTTTTTTTTGTATCTATATATTACGTATTTACACTCGTCATCGTCTAATGTCATCTTGATCTATGGCAACGGGCGATTGATAATGTTTTTTAACTGATAACGGATAAGTAAATAAAACCAAGTGGACAAGTGGAATATTTTTTAAATTCCTCTGGTTTCACATTCAGTCTTCACATTTTATATCATCACGCAATATATTATAATTGTCCATTCGGCCACCTCGATAACTCCAAGCCGATTACAAAGCCAGAATGATAAATCGTCATTTTCTAAAAAAATACATATTATAAGTGTATATTAATATTTTACCGAAATCAAATTGATACGATCTGTGCATGTCAGCTAACAGGCGAGGTATATTCTTTGAAAATTCCAGACTGAGGTGACCGAAAAATTGAGTAATTTTTACCAGCATGCGGTTTTTTTTTTAGTTAACTAGACGGCAAGTAGTCCACAATTTTAGGCAATAAGACAACAATGAAAATATTATTATAACATATTATAAAATAATTCGGTAGCATACATGTATATATGAATAATTCTAATATGACATTGGAGTATATTACACTTGTCACTTGTGTTTCTGAGAGTAAATATTATGGAAAGTATACGCGATTGACGTGTTGTGTATAATTCAGATGTTAGTTATTACTTATTTCTCACGATCGTCGAAAGTCACGTCTTGTTTCGTTTTCGAATGTAACAAGAGAATTTTCCGGAATAAAACCAAAGAGAATAATATTATTTTGCCCTCCGTTTGATGACTTTAGTTTTTACATTTATAATAATGTACATTTGCTATATTCAGTTATTAGTTCAGTACGTGACGTATTATACGTAATTTTCGTATGGTTTATTGTTGTGTCAGAAACTAATTTTATTATTATATTATAACATAAAAATAAAAATAGGGTCAATATAGTTAACCTTTCTGCTGTACAATAATTATAAACGTCGAGTGCACCTCGTCAATGAGTGAGTCACTGTAATAGATATTGTGTGTTAGATTTGAATACAATGATATAATAGCATACGAAAAACGATTTTAAGCGAATACAGTAGTCAGTCTAGTTTATTATATTATATTAATTGTAATTTATTATACTATTAGTAATACGGTATGTTGAATTAATTTTTGCTGAAAGCATTGCATTTATTATATTTATAATATAATTATTTAGTTATCGTAATAGTATATATTAGAATATATGATGCCGTATAATATAGTTTTTTAACTTATTTATAGGTTCGTAGTATATACGTATATAGAAAAAGCATTCAATTAATCTAAATGTTTTCAAAACATACCTAATAATATACCTAAAAGCTTTATGTCCAATAGATAATATTTTTTATTTAGGTACCTACAGAAAACTAACTAAAATTGTCCATCTTTATTTATATATGTGATTTCAACCAAATTTGAACTTGAAGTGTATTTAAGGTGAACAAATATATTTTTTATTTATCAATACGATTGGCTTTCCTATCAATACATTTATTGTTCCACTTAGATTTTAAAATTATACTCAATAATTAACTAAATTAATTTTATTTCATAAGAATAAGGTCCTCCTATATTTTGTGACAGTTTCTAGAGAAGACAAAATCAGATATAACCATTATATTATGTAAAATACTTTTTAAATTCATACACTTTATACAAATTAAATAATTTGTGAGTTCTACTAGGCGTTTAAATTATAAAAATATTATTTTGTACTTGTTATATTATCACCTTTTATCTCTGCAATTAGTATTATATCAAAAACAAATTGTACTATTACTGTGTTGTAGTTTTGATAAAACCGGCTACCTATTTAGTTTAACAAAGTCCAAACTCAAAGAAATCATCAAAAGGTTTCAAGTGAATATTTCAATTAAAATATAAAAAAATTTAAATAACCAAATGTGTCTCGTGTAGATTTTATTTTCTCTTACAACGTACCTTCTGTCAAAATAAAAACTAGTAGTTAAACGTGTTGCTATATTATATAATATTATATTTTCCGGAGTACATCCGAGTCTATTTAATGTTGAGCTTAGGCGTGGTACACCAAATTCTCAATACAATGGGTATTATTTCCGTTTCAATTCCAGTTTTTATTTTCTGATGACAATTGATTGACAAGTTCTCCCATTTTGCTTTTCTACCGAACAATCGTAGTTTTATCAGTTTAAACCGTTTTAACAAAAACTCGTCCGACAATCCCATATTGGGTTAGGTCAGTTATTTAATCAGAGTTATTTTCAACGTCTGTGACTCATGAAGTCGTATGTATAATATCATACTTTAGGTTATAATGTAATAATTAAGTAATTATACATGGTAACAGCTGTCACGTTGAAATTGTTTACTTTGACTTGGGTCGACACTTCAGGAAATTTACGTTAAGGGTCCGTTCCTTTAGGTCTTACGTAGTTAATTGATATGATAAAATATACCTACAACGCTGTGTCACCTTATAATCATCCAACGGACTTTTATTCTGAGGTAAAACCACTGTGATAACCACTAATGAGAATGTAAACATTTATCAGTTATCGGTTGACTTCAAGTTTTTGTAAAATTTTAACTTAATAATTTATCATATTTACATCCAAAAATTATACGAATTGTCTGTTATTCGTTATAATGCAGTTTAATAGCATTACTACATATTTATATATTACGTAAGAGCTCTAAAGAAAGTAAGCTTTGTGTGGAAAATTGTACAGGTGCCACTAACAACACTACAGAACTGAAAAAAAAATTAACAAAATAAAATATTTGTTAAATACGCCCACCTAAAACGATTTTGATTATAAAAGTTCAGTTCTAAAGCTATTGTTTGTATTTTACCCACTCGTTAAATAAAAGTAAATATTTAAACGATTAAAATTTACATCTGCATTGGAAGTTTAAAGCGTATATTTTTACATTCAGCATAATATAATAGTTTATTATACATTATTAAATAACTTGAGATTTTTTATCATAAATTATTGTGCATCATATAATTACAATGAAAATGTTCACAATCGCTCTAACGCTCTTGCTTTTAATTTAAAATTATTATTTTATTTTTATCATTCATCAATGGTGTATTATACGAAAATTACAATGTAATATGTTATTCACCTAAAATTTAATTATATATTGTAATTGATAAAAAAAATGTATATTTTATTTAAATATGCCATTGATATTAATACAATTATTAATAAACAGAAATTGTTCTGGTTAATTGTTGATATTTCTAGCCATTCCCAAGCATTCTTGCCAAGTCACAATTTCGAAAATTGCTAATCCTAACTATGACTTATCATACATATTATGAAATGATAAATTGATAAATGATAATTTCATAAATTTAATTTTTAAGAAATTTCAAGAAATCTCTAATACGTATGTAATATAAAAATATATTTTTTTTTTAATAAAAGTTGATTTTTTTTTTATTGGTATTGTTCATTTTCCATTGTGCATCGCTACATTAGTTGAGTAAAAATTAAAAAAAAAACAATTTTGAAATTTATAATTATTTTTTATTAGTTCAACTCAATTTTTTATATATTCTTTATTTTTATTATGAACATTTCAGGACATTTGCCCAGAATCATTTTATCACTACACATAATATATGACATATGCCATATTTTAAACTACCGAATTAAGAATATACTAAAATAATGTATTATATATAATAACACATTTTATCAATGTCATTAGACATTTTCACTCATACACTCACCTCCTTTGCTTAGGATCGTTTTATCATTTGGTTATGTTATGATTTATCACACAATTTACAGTGAACTATTCAACGACCGGACACACACAAAACCTGCTTTAATACTGCACAGCTAATTCCACGGTTTCCTTTTAACCAAGATATACGCATAATTGAGAATTTTCGACTGGAGCCGTTTTCGATGTATTTGACCTTATGGCCGGGTAAGCCACATCCCCACGCACGTTCCTCTCCCTATGTAGCAAACACATTGTTTTTTTTCCTTTTTGTCATGTCTCTCTCTCTTTCTCCTGCTCGCTCTCGGAACCCGCGTGTGAAACCTCATCGGTATTTTACGACCCAGTGAAAAAGGTTTAAAATAAAATACCGTTACCGAGCGAAAACTCGTTTCGGGTTAAGCCGTAGATTTTCCATTTACCTTTATCGGTGAAGATAATTGTTTTTTCCCTGCCCGATCGTTTGCGCACACCCGAGTCTAAAATTTATGGACTTGCAAAGTGCGGCGGCGACGAAAACCCAACAAAAGTAGAAGAAATATATTATTATGTACATCTACACTACACTCGGCCGTACCGAACAACTCTGGCCGAACAGGTGTGATAGTGCGCAAGCTCGAAGATTGGGCTGTGCTGCCACCGTTGCTTCGACAAGATTCGCATTTATCATCGAACAGTGTGAGCGTGCGTGAATGCTTGAGTGTGTGTGTGTGTGTGTGTGTGTGTGTGTGTGTGTGTGTGTGTGAGTGTGTTTACAGGGTTCGTATTTTAATTCCGTCTTCACATAACGTTCACATCACTATCGTGTTTATGTCGTCAGTCTATCTGCACCCTCGTTCGTGTTTCCGGACAGGAATTAATTTTTTTCCGCTCTTTATTCTGGCTGTGTTAGACGTGTGTACAAATCGTACGGCCGCGGGTAGGTCCTAAAATATAACGAGCGATACATTCCCAGTTCTGAGCTTACGAGGAAAAGGACCTCGGCGAAATCGAAAAATATTCTCAGTACAAGCTAGTCGAATGAAAAAAAAAGTATTATAGAAAACACCGAATTCTGATCGATATTGTTGTCGACGTATTAAAAAGGAACAAAATTCCGTTTTTACCGACTGACTTTACTTTACCAAAAAATGTACGCCGACTAAATAATATAGCATACAGTCGTCATGCTTTAGTGCTGGTAATATTTTAAGAGGTGAATTTAACAAGTGTCATATTTTATTATAACGTCTGTGATAATATGTGTCATAATAGGACATAACATATTATCGTGTTTTTGTAGGTGAGTTAATATACGTAACGCGGCTCGGCGAATATTATTGTACAGAAATATTCACCCCGTCGGAACCCACCGCATAGCTCGTTCGTACCCCCCACACACGTGCGCCACTATCTCGCCGATCGGAGGCAGCTGTGGCGTCGATCGTTTCCGACTTCCTCTTCTCGCGCACCAACACCGCCGCCGCTCGTAAGAAATAAACAAAAAAAAAACCGAAACAATAATAAAAAAAAAAAACAACACACACAACAGCAATACAACAACGGTGGCGCCCCGAAAACGAGCCGAAATATCTTCGGTGGGTGTATGTGTGCGCTCGCCACTGCCGTTCGGAGGATATACAATATTTATAACGTCGGTTGTTTGGAAGTCGAATCAAAAGAACATTTTCCCGACGCATCTCCGGCCGTAAACCAGTAGTAGTACTACACTGCGCGCATTATACACATGTACACTCGAACGCTTTCGGAATATGAAAAACTGCCGGGCGATAAAACATTTATGGGTGACGTGGTGTTTTTGTTGTTTTTTTTTTTTTTTTTTTTCTGTTTTTCCGTTAGATTTATTCTCGCGCGCAACTTTGTAAACTACTGTTATCGGTCGGCCATATATTATATACACATCACCGTTGACCACACACACGCTCGCGTGCACACACAAGATGCCACCACGTACAACAGTCGTCTTTTTAAAAAAAAAAAAAAAACAAAACTTATATTCTCCGTCGAACTCGACACGAGAATTTATATCACGTCATGCACGTATACACTGTTCGTTTAAATCTAGTATAGATCGTTGTTAATGTTTAAACACGGACCGTATGAGATTTCCCGGAAACACGATCGTCCCATACGCTCCAGAAATACAAAATAAAGCATAATTTTCAGTGTGCATAATTTAAATGTATATTAGTATGTATCGTATGTGTTCTGATGTCGACGCCGCACTCTATTAAAATCAAATATAATATTATCTTATGTATATATATATATATACATATCATATTAGGTATACGTGTCGTATGGTATCGTTGTCGACAATAGTCTCGTTTGAAAAAAAAAAAAACATATTATTTTATAATCGCCCGTTCGTGATATTAATGTAATAAATCGGTCGTAAGTCGCAGTCAATTTGCATTAATTGTCCGTGTTGTAACGATATGTTTGTCATAATTAATTATTTTTACCGGAAAAGTCTCTGAAGACTATACAGTCAAAAACACAGCATTAATAAGAAACCAGATGTTTACATGGAAAATAATATTATACTATATTATGTAAATTGTAAGTATAATAAAATATATCCCTCGAAAATCGAATCACTTGCAGACACTAAATTTGACATTACGCATGATATAATAAAACATAAAAGGCGCCGGTTAACCGAAATATTAATAGTTTTATGTTCAAATATGTTGAAAATTTGAAAAGGAAACAAATTATTATTATATTGCGCGGATAAGATATATGTTCTCTCTTAAATAATAACAAAATGGCTCATTCGACTGATTCTGTAACGTTTACAATCTTGATCAAAATGAGTTCGTGATTTACATTCGATAAAATTGGATATTAAAAAAGTTTTGATTTCGCTCTCTTAACCTTGGTTTCAAAAGAACAAATGACCCAGAAAGTTGTCCGTTACTAAATCTCGAACGCCACGACCGAATTAAACAGAGCTGAATCCTGTCAAGTCATCGACATTATAGAAAAATATCGTATTCTGGTGTATGCAAATATTGAAATTATTGAATTATACATATATAATATTTACATGTAAACTTTTTACAAAAATGCACCAGTATACGTTGTATTTAAATAAATACTTAAGTCCATTATATATTTATAATATGCATCTCGGTCATAACCAGTATTATAGATGGCGAAAATTTTATCTAGATAATATACAGATAAAAATAAATACATTTTACATTTATCCAGATTAGATAAAGATAACTTAAATTTATTTAGATAATTTGATAGAAAAACTAATTTTTATTATATTTAAATAACAAATTTACTTCTTTACCAACGCCAACATAAAGTGACTAATTGTTAATAGCTACATACAGTAATAAATGTTCTTTGAGTCAAAGAGTTGTAAAGTCTTAAAATATCAATTTTTTAAAATTTTCTAGTAGAACGCGGAAATATTTTAATTTTATGAGTATAGTATGTAATAATTGGATATTCTTATAGAACAATTTTAATAAAAATAATGAATATTATTTATGAAAAATGAATGATATGATTTAAATAAAATTTATCTAGATAAGGAAATATGTCGTCTAAAATAATCAATAGGCAAATGGTATAACAGTCATCTAAATAAGATAGTAGACGAGTATTTTTTTTTATCTAGATAAGTCTTAACACTGGTCATAATATTTTATTTGGACAGTCGTTATTGATAAACAGTATCAATGTGTTCCGGACACTGGTCTAATTTTACACGGCACTATATAATAATAATACCCACCAATTAATTACGGTTATTATTAACGGTGTGTAATAATAATTTACATTATTAACGGTGTGCGTATCGCGAATTTGTGTTTACAGTGCCCCCGGACCGGCTGAGCGTGCTGAACGAAAAAGGCGATCACATACCGCATTACATACTCGGGCCCTACAAGGAAGGTGTGACGGTCGACATCACGTGCATCGCGAGCGGAGGTAATATAATATTAATGTAATTTTATAATAATATCGAAACGATTTATTGTGCTACTATTGTCGAATCGATTTATTGTGCTTGTTGTACGCGTGTACAACGGTCGTATGTAATTACGTTCATTTTCCGATAAACTACTCTACCCACTTGCCTTGTACGCAGGTCCGGTTTTAATTCACCGGTGGGCAATTGCCCGAGGGCGGCACACTTTAGGGGCGGAAAAAAATATCTTCTCAGATAAAATGAACGAACAATTCAATTTTTCTCTGTAAAGAGAACATTTATTTTTCAAATTTTAGATATAAAAATATAATTTTTATAAATTTCTAACAAAATAATTTTGCGGTATTTTTATTTTTGCCTGATTATTTTTAAAATTATAATTTCAGTCATTCGTAAAAAAACTATTGTGAATTAATGCTAGTATTGTCTTTTTTTTAATTGCACAAAAAAAAGACTTATGAGGAATCTTCCATTACATTTTCAAATTTTTGAAAAAAAAGTTTAGCCACTAATGCACTATGGTAATAAAAAAAAAATTGAAAATGGACAAAATATTGCATGGCACCGCATTTTTGACCTTTTAGCATAACTCTGTATTTTTTGAAGTTTTCGTTCGATTTTTATCAAAGTGATATTTTTATAATCAATGTTTAATAATAGAGTGTTTTTTAAAAAAATAAGAAGACGACTATTATAACATGATATTGCACAACTGCCATAACGATACATGACAGCTATAGCGTGTATCTTTTTTCCTTAATAAAACCATACAGATACATACATTGTTATATTAAAAATAAATTATTTATTAGTTCAATAGAACATAAAAAAAAATGTCAAATAAATAATAATATTTAATTTATAATAATACATCTTTAAATACTTTGTAATAAAATGTTTAATAAATAAAAATACAATACGGGTAATAAAAAAATCAGTATCACCATCTTTATGAAAATTCGAATCAAACATATAACACAATTAAAGTTATATACTTTTGGATGTAACATGTATGAAAAAAAAATAATATATATTATTTATGTTTATAATACATTGAAAAACAAATTCCCGGACATAATGACGGTTGCTCAGGATACAATTTGCAACTACACGAGGTCTGTTTTATTATTTTTTGCTTTGTGCACTGTCTACATCGCAGAAAATATCCACATCTTTTTCAATCTAAAACAAAAATTATCCATTAAAATGTTTTTTATGTCATCATTATTTTCTGTTATACCTGGAGGATGTGGACTTTTTTTTTTGTACTTGTTCTAAAATTGACGATGACGGTCTTGGTAAATTATTTATATTTTTACGAATATTCTTATTTTTGATTAGTTAGGATTCCATAAATAATTTTCTATGCTAAATGCATTAGTTTTTTTTAATTACGTCTTCACGAAAATCAATAAAACGGTAGTTGTTAGGTAACAGGGATAGTTTTATATAAAAAGTATGTATTTCAGATAAAAATATCCAGAAAATGGAAGATAATTTTTTTATACCATCTAATAATGTTTCTTTGTAAAGAATAGTAACTTATTATTTGGCTGCTTCGATCAACCACTGATATGTTCAAGTTGTGTTCAACAATGTGTTTAGCTTCATTTTTTGTTGTCCATATTTATTGGTGACTAATACCATCTCAGGTTTGTGTTCGGATGTAATTCATAGCACTTCACGTTTATCCCTCCAGTGACTGACATAAATAAGGCTCTTTTTAGTAAAAACATGTTATCTAAGTTTCGTTTTTAATGTTTTTTTTGTAATTGTAATTGGTTATGGATGCTTTTTCTATTGCTTCTTAGTGTACCTGTTATGTGTGTGTATTTTTTTTTTTTGTATGAAATTTTGAAAAATCCACTGAGTTATTTAAATATGATTTCATCAATCTGATGTCTATATCATTTAATTTTGAACCATTTGACACTTAATCAATTTTTCTTTTATAAAATTGGATGTTCAGTACATAATTCAAAACACTTGATTCCATATTTATATTTTTTATTTTTGTATATTGCCTGAATAATAGTTGGCCTCTCCATAGTATCATAGACTCATCTAAAGATAGAGCCTCATAAGGGCTGAAATTAGATTGAAATTTGTATTTTAGTATGTCAATTAATATTGAAACTTTATAAAATCTATCGCTAAGATTGATAGAAATACATTCAAAGCTATTAAAACATCTGAGAAGTCTTTCACATTTTCTACCAGACATAGTATAATTAAAAATGGGATGATAATACATTGAGTTATTGCTTAATACTTTTCGTAATACTCTGATTTTTAACTGGCTTTTAATAAACATATTCCAATAAATTTTTCCAAGTCTTCTCGAGTTATTTTTTTATGTTTTTAAGCTTTTTTTTCTTTCAGTATGAGGGTGATGTAAAGATCCCATATTTTTTGTATAATTATTAGTGCATGTAAGTAATAAGTTGAATACTTTCTCGTTCCAAAATTTAAAAAAAAAAAAAACATCAATAGCTTAAGTCAAATTGTTAATTTCAAATTTTGTTCCATCTGTACTGATATCAAATCCAAAATCTTATATGATACCAAATTCCTTATTTTCGTCTGATCACTGTTAGAATTAGAACTTACCACACTGTCACTCGCAATGTCATTTTCATTATTAGGAATGCTATTTGCAGCAACTGCAATATACAAACATGTACTAGTATAACTTAAATTTGAGCTTGATGGTGTCGTATATGGTGTCAGCATCACTATCAGTTATGTACGGATTACTATCACTTTGTTGAAAATCATCAGGATATGATTCACCAGATGTTGAAAAATTATCTAAAATAAAATAATAAACACATAATATCTAGTTAGTTTTATTTTATACATCCTTAATAGCAAAAATATTAAATGACTTACCATTTTTCACGTCATGTAACATTTCAATTATTCGGATGTCGTCGTTGCCATTATAATTAATATATTAATATAGTATTAAAATAAAAAGACGTTAAGTCATAAAAATCTAGTATAAAAAAGTAAAATAATGTAAATGTTTTTACATTTTTGGGGCGAATAATCATAATGATTACAAAATATGTTGTATTATCGATAAGCGCATGTGTGACAAAGATATTATAGTATACCACCGAAGAGGTTGTTAATTGCATATTACAAAAAGTTTCATTTTTAACCCTAAATCAATATATACAATAACAAATCCTATAGCAGTCGTGCACTGGCAAGGTCAAAACGCACGGAATTCTATGGCATATCGCGTCCATCAACTTGTTTCAATACTGCCCTGTTTGTACGTCATTGGTCAGACACTAACTACTCTACTGGGCAGCGACATGACCGCGACCGTGGGAATGAAATTCTTGCGAACAACGAAAACGTCTCTCCTGTGCGCGGCATAGATGATCACGGGCGAATAATAACATAATAATGATTGTTTGGAAACAATAATAGTGTTTCGGTGACGGTATTTATGTATGACGACAACAGACGATAAAAATATATTGTGCAGCCTATGCTTACCCATTTGGACAACGTCCCGCGCAGCAGTGGTTGTATTTTTAACCGATATTCGATAAGTGGAGGGGTGGGGGCTAAAAATATATTAACTATTGTATTCACAAGGGCTCGTGCAGGGGAAATACTGAAAATCCATCACCTACCTTATAAAAAAAAAAAATGTTCCCGCATGAAAAAAAATGTATATATTTAAAATAACCGAAGCCCCAGGGAGCACCTTTTTGCTCGTAACCGTCACCGTGCTTTTACAATGGCCCTTGACAATTTATATTAATATATCGTTTTATCGTATATTATTATTTTGTATTGACCCGTAGTACTGTTTTAGATGAAATAATATTGTTATTTCACTCCACCCGGAACCACGGAAATGACTGTGAAACTATAGATTGACGTAGAAATTATTTCGCCGAGCTTACAATTCGTTTTTTGTATATTGAATGTGTATGTGTATAAATATTCTAAGTATTTACCTTATATATAATTAAGGGTTGAAAACATTAAAGTAACGTTATATATGACAAAAAAATGATTGAAATTTGTGAACTCCATTAAAATGGAAAACGGAAAACAAAAATAATTGAATATCACAAAAAAAAAAAAAACATAACGATTAATAAAATTCATAATATATCATTGAACAAAACATAATGCAAAACGCAATTTATAAAATATCATTAAACAAAAAATAATGCATAACGAAATAATTTAAAAATCATTTATTTAAAAGTTATAATATTGTTTTCGTAGAAATATTCTACGTGATTTCACGATCAATCTTAGCAACGAATCCAAGAATTTATTATATTCTGTATCCAGACCATTCCCCGCATTAGATATTATTTGTAAGATAAACAAAAAAATTGTGTAACGTTTAAATTCTGAATAACGACAAACCCAAATATTGTATAGCGATTAGATTGTAAGTGACGTAAAACGAAATTTTGATTTCAAATGCAAGCCCTGCGTATAATATATATATAAACCACTTAACCAACTGACAAATACGAAGTTTAGCGCTGTTTGAATAGATTATAATATGTATTTTAACGATTTGCATTAACGAATTTCATTATTTAATATTTACTGTACGTTAAAAGCAATTGCTATAGTATTGTACAGAGAATATAATAATGTTAGCTATCATATTTTTAGTGGTACATTTAAAAGTAAGCTTGTAAAAATATTATCAGGTGAATATTTTAAAATTTCTTATTTTTGGTCATCAAAGAACAATATTTATGATAAAAATATAAAACGATCCTTGCATAATATTATTTCCCGAGGGTCCCGGTAACACCTAGCTAATTCCATATTTTTTTTTTTTCTAACGAACTGTCATAAATTTGTTTACGTTGTTTTACTTTAGTTAAATTCCTAGTAGATTCGTGAAAACTGTACGTACAAAAACAATTTCAGCTATTATGTGGCGCTGTATTTATGGCGAAATGAAATAGGCACTAGTCGTGTTCACAAGATTTGCAGGCGCGGGGGGGGGGGGTTAAATTCCTTGTAGAATTCTTATTTTTTTAATAACATTTCATTCCATATACACATAACACCACTTTATTTCTTCATGCTGGTTTGACTTTAAACAGTTTGATATTATTGTTTATTGACCGACCCACTCCCCCACCGCCCATTGTCGAACACCATGTCGTTAGACTGTTAGATATATTTTTTTCGTACGTGCGCCTGGCCGTCACAACAAGGGTTAGGTGTACGTTCACACCGACGGAATATTATAAAGTGCGTACTGGTGTAAAGTACGGCGGCAATCTCATTAGACTAATCAAATAACTATAAAAAATTAACGTATTGTTATATACCTATGCATAATATATATTTATACAACCGACGAACACATTGGACGCGTAACACAGTTCAATCGCAAACTCCGCGCACGTAAGTCGACGTCATCGCCGCCAGATCCCAAATAATTAACAGAAACGCGTTCTTATAATTACATTTTATAATTATTAACAGCTCCTTTGCCAACGAGCGACAAATAAAACGTCAACTACGTCCACAAAATCATATTTCTTAACTACGCACCGTGTTGCAATCGGCCGCTGGTTTTTAATATTTAAAAATATTTCCCATGTCGATATATTATTAATGTATTTATCTATTATCAGCTGTCGGCGAGTACAATGCTATTCATATAATGTATATATATATATATATATATAACTTCAGAACTCAATTGTTTTTTCTTGCCCCTTGAAGTGTTTATAAGTTTTATTTGAGGTGTATAACTCGAAACATTTTTAAGTCATTTTTATTTTTATTCCCATTGAGATTCTAGTTTTTGAGACTCGACTGTATATTTTTATATTAATGAGAACATGATTATTCAAAGTTTCCGACTTCGTGTTCAAATACTGTTATAACAATTGTATTTCGCTAATGCATATTTATATTTAAATCGTATAAAGTCGATGCACTAATGCACGCGAATCCATATATTGTATTAGCATTATACTTCATAACAATTATTTATTTTGCATTATGCTTAAATTTTCTGTTATTCACCATAATATGGTTTCGTAATTCGTACATGTTTTCAGTCGTAACCTGTAAGATTTTTTCCAAATTCACATTATTTTTTGTATTCTATCACCGTCCTCGTAAATCCCGAAACAACCGTATTTGTTTTAAATTGCATCCCAGGAGGTAATCGATTCAGTTACTTTAACTTTTTGTCAACCCACCTCTTCATATAGATACAAGCTTTAGTTCCAGTTTTTGAAGTTTCAGACCTACACGATCAATTTAAGTAATTTTCAATAAGTGCTATTATAGTCTGAATACCATAATATTATAATCCTTTCCATAAAATATATTACAGACATATTCTCTAGAGTAACTGTCGGTGACGGAAATAATAATCGTCTATTGAACTTATCGGCAATTTCTATTTCTGACCAAATACAATTGTCGGATTTCATTTTTTTCTTTTCATATCTAACTTTTCAATCATTGATTTTCAAAATTCAAACGGTCTTCTCGACTAATCCACTGCTCTTAGCATAATTAGAATTTGATAAAGTTAGACAGAGTTAGATTAAAGTCTCAATCAGCGGTAACACGTTTGAACTGTGTGAATTCCCAACCGCAACAAGAATAATTGTCAATCCCTATATAAATTATTGAGGTGCGAAGGAGTCCACTGAATACTGTAATTATTGTCATTAGCTATAGTATTGAATAGCTCGTTTCGTTTTTCAAACTCAAAACTCATAACCATCTGAAATTATAATCCACAACAACGAGATGAGTATTGTAAATTTGATTTTTAAAATATCTACACTGAATTTTTTCAAGGTCAGTTTATTCGTAATGTATGTAAATTAACTCCTATTCGTTTTAATTATTACATTTTACATAAGTGTTGAATCCTCGTGTACACAATATGAACCGAACAATTGTTTTTAACAGCAATTATTCATTGTTTTGAAAATATTTATTATCATTTGTATTTTAAAAAACGATAATAAAGTTATTCCACCAATAAACATAAGTGCGAAAAAATACACGAGTAACAAAAAAAATGTTAAAAATGCATGTATTGTTCTTAAAAAAAATGTGAAAAATGATTATTAATTTGTTTTTGCATAACACCACTGCATCGTTATTAATCATCAGTTGTTGTTGAAAAAGGATAAACTATAAACAATTATTATAATATAAATTAATTGGCATTTTAATACGGCAATAATAATTAATAAAAATATATTATGCGTAAGTAAATATCCGCAATTACTGAAGTCACATTTATTCGTTATAAATATGCTAATTTTAGCTTTTTCATACGTCTTACTTATATGTTATAATATTATTATAGTATTTTGATGTACAGAACTGTTGTACTCATTCGTTAACCACCACAAAAGTACCTACAATAGTGATGTGCTCGAATAGTTTATTTCTTTCATAGATTCTAAAACGTTATATTATAATAATTTTACTATTCAGTTGCAAAAATAAGTAGAGATCTTGTGTAACCGGAATATAACTTTTTAATTATTTTATAACGAAATTGCCTATCCGAAACGCCGTATTACAGTATTTGTAGTATTTGTAATTCTTATACAATATTAAGCGTAGGAGTAAATAATTTATATAAATACAATATTACTTAAGTAAATGAGTGATTCATATTAATTTAATATCGACAAGGAAAATATAATATCGTTTATAATAAGTAAATTAAAATTAAAAATTAAATTAAATAACTATTTTGATACCAGTCTTAGTTAATATTTTTAAGTTGAAGAAATGATTATGCAGTGTTTTTTAAACTTTATAAAATCGATGTGGGATTAGCATAATAATACATTTTGGTAAAGTCGTTCTCAATTAGATATGTAAACTAGTTTTCGTTAATCTTATTTTACATTAGGTAAACATATAATAAAAAGCCAGTTATACCATCGATCATTTACTATGTGTTTACATGATTAACCACATGCATTTTACTTTTGATATATTTGACACCATTGAAAACCTAACCGTAATTCTATTGAAATATTATTAAATTCTTCGATAAATTCTAAAGTCCTACAATTGTAAATAAAACGATTCTAGTTTTATAGCAACACAAGTAGTATTATTGCCTGCATATTAAAATCATCGTACGGAAAGGTCAATCACGTGGTATATTATATTTTTACGGAGAAATCAAATATTATAGCGATTGTTTATAATCTTTGTAGACGGAGCAAAACGAAAGAAAAAAACAAATATGACGACTATAAATAAATATTAGTAATATTAATATTCTATAATGGGTTTATGGAAGGGTAAAAATGTTGTTTAAGTTCGATATAATAATTGTGTATATACTAACTTATTTTGTGCTTAGTATGGAAATAATATTATATTTATTTATTAAGAAGAATAATATTGCAAATATTGTTTTTTCTGTAAAATCGAAGATTTATTCTTATGAAAATAACGATGTATGAAATATTGATAGTATATAAGTATATATTTTTCCAGAGTTGGGCCTTAACCAATATATAAATTAAAATGTAATTTTATTTCAATTAATTATTTTTACTAAATAATTTGATGGTTTTATTAACCTAACGTTAACAAAACTAGTTTGCATCTACAAAAACTTAAAATCAAATTTTTTATTTATTTTTTTATGCTGTTATTAAGCTCATTTTGAATTAGCATATTATACAGAAAATATGTTTGTTTCTACCGCTAACAATAATTATATAACTGTATAAGATTCTAGAATGTGGAGTATAATATTATCTACATTCGATGGGTATTTTCGATTTACTTTGCAGACAAAAAAAAAAATGATGCACTTAACTCAGTACGGCGCACTCGTGTCATTGGCTCGACCGGAATAATGTCCTGTTGCGTGCATAATATATTATATTTGTATGGTGTGTGTGTGTGCAGATCTCTGGGACTGTTCATGAACGTCCCGTGGCCAAACGGATCTGTATCCGGTTGGATAGCGTCACGGGGCCGTTGCATTTTTTTTAAGCGTTCCGGTACCTAATCGGATATAATATCATGGCGACGGTTTGTGAACGTTAACGGCTCGCACACCTATACTATTTTTTTCCCTCGGAGGTGACTCAGTGGATTATAATAAAAGTAATTAATTTACGGATTTCCGTACGCATTGGCTTATATTTTATCAATAATCACGCAGCTCGATTGGCCTAGATTCGTCGATATTCCGAAATAATGGGCGGAGAAATATTTTCACCTCGGGAATAGTACAACGCGCCATCTGGATTATTCTGTCGGTAAAACTGTTTTTTCTAATTTAAAATATTGTGTTGTACAATAATATATATTATATTAAAAAAAGCAGTACATTCATTTTTTATTTTATTAAACTTGTATTTTAGTTTTCATCTTGATTTCGTTACAAGTTAACATGAGAGGTTGATATGATAGAAACTACTTGGACATGCATCGGACTTTAATCAAAGACTTGTTTTATGTATGAAATACATAAATACAATCCTTTCACTTCAATAACATAGCTCTTTATTTCTTAGGCAAAGCGCAAAGGGGTATCCCATTTTCAAAACTAAGCATACGTATTAGTATGTTAAAATGTAGCAAAGTAGTCGTGTATTCAAACCATTCAATATATTATAATATCTAGTATGATTTGCCAACTTTGATGGTATAATTATGTAAACTATAATATTATTATGACTATTATTAATTATCATGTTTCTAAATTTAATGTAAATTTACCAGACGTCGCTCTAAATTTTGCAACAGAAATATAACCACCAATCACAAATATTACTAAACATAATATTAATATCGTCAATGCACAAGCCTCGTTGTAATTTTATGGATAGCGATCGTTCGATTGCAAAATAGAAACATTGGTAATATCGTAACAATACAACAATATTACAACTACTGCAATCGCCGATGCCGCTCGAATTCTAATTTTTGTCTATACTCTGTCCAGCGAGAGAACGCGTCGATTCTACGCACCCTACCCACATCATCCCGTCATCGAGACAGGTTCCCCAACGACAGGGTGCCGCGTAGGGATGGAATCGATTCTCGTCGGTTCGCGGCGCATTCTCTCGTTGTCCAGAGTACAGGTGAAATTATATTCTCACTCGTTCTCGCCTAGCCCCTCCCCCGTCCAATCAACAGTCGGTATGGCGTTCGGATGATAAAAATCCGTCCTCCGTCAACCCCTTTGAATATTTCGTATATTTTTCTTGTGTAAGTATTATTTCATAATACCACATAATAATAATAATAAATAGACTCAGCATTTTGCCAATCGAATCGACCGCCACCGCAACCGCTTTATTACTGCACCTACGCGCCTGGTAGGGCGGCACAAAGCGTACCATATATATGTTGTATAGTAATTTTCAAAAACAAACTGACCGATCAACTTGATAAACGGATCGCGATAAATTATTATATCGGCCACCGTCGACGTTTCGGAGGTCATATAATAGGTACTTACAGTAATAATAATATTAATAATAATAATATTGAATCGCGGGGAAAATATAATATCATCCAAATCCACTGCGGTTGATAAACTGCTGTGCGGTATACAGTCCGGCCCGTTATAAATAATCATAATATCGAAATCCAACACCCTTCGGCCAAGGGCAGACTAGCGGGTTCCGTAATATTATTATAATATTGGTGCATAAAATATTTAATGTTTTAGGTATAGGTACGCACGCGATTCTACAATTCAGTTGTTCAACACCGGACCACAACTGATCTAATATTGATGAGGGTTTATTTTCATTTTTCAAATGGACCGTTGTTCGTCTAAATGTGTATTGTACAATGGAACAGGGTGAATTCTACATATTTTAAGACATCATCGGATATTTTAAATATTATATTTTGCGATATTCCCAACACCGATGGACATAATATAATTATATTAGAGATTTTGATGATTACTGAATAAAAAAAGTATTTTATGTTTATCGTATAATTTTATTAAACTATATGGTTTACTACATTGTATTTAATTATTTAAATATTACATGCATTCAAAAGGATGAAATGACAAAATAAATATTGTAAAAAGTGTATTTTTATATAATGTTTTAATAAATAGCAAATACGCATAATTTATCATAATTTCGTAATTGTGCGAAAATTAAAAAATCAAAATATATTATTAGTATTGATTAATAATCGGTAATGTGTTATGTTATCCTAAACTTGAACTTCACATTTTTTTCTGGCACTTCCGTTTTGTTTTTCAAGAATTAAGATAATAATGATTTTTGTACTTTGGATTACTATACAGTTATTATATTTTACTTGATACCTACAATATAATTTATTCAACTGTGCAGCAAATATGTTTATAGTAATTTGCTAATGAATCGTATTAGATCTAACGAAAATAACTTTTCAGAGGGAAAAATTGGTTATTTTTGGATCGAAATAGATATAATAAATTCAATTCCGTTTTTAATTAGTTAATTAATTTATAAACCGGAGAATGGACCGAATATCTCGTCATTGTGAAATAAAAAACTACCCATGATCGATGAAAACGTTGATAAAATGTTGGTAAGCGTGATTTAGAAGACCATCATTTATCAAGGATGTATAATTTACCGATCTCTACTCAACAATATTTTTAAAACGCAATAATTCATTATTGCTTAAAAAAAAATATATAAGTTATATTTATGAATTGTTTGTACAAATTTCATGTTTTATTTTTAATTATTACCTTAGAGTATAATAATCAACCTTTTTTTATTAAAACGATATGTCATTATTATAATTTCAATTGTTTAAAATATATCTTGCTAAATGAAAGTAAAAATATTGTTTTTCACATTTGTCTATGGTATACAAATTATAGTGAAAATAAAATATTTCCTAAGTTACATAAAAGAAAAAAATAAAAAACGATTTTTGAGAGAAAAAGTTAACTTATAAGTTATGTGTTTACATAATATGTTGACTTCTAAAATAAAAATCAAGTTTTAATTAAAAATACGTATTTAAAGTTTTGTTTAATTTTTGTAAAACTTAGAATATTCATAAAAAAATGCATCATTACAGCTAGTTAAAAGTTGAGTTTAATCCAATTATCAATATTTGAAAAAAAAAATTAAACATTCATGGTGAAATTGGTAACTTTTTACTTTATTACTCCGAAAAAAAATATATATATATAAACGCTGTTTTCTTAAAATGTTTCATTTACGGGCGTGAACTTTTGATAAACCTTGTGTTTTTTTTTCATTACACTACATGTTTGAACTAGTGAGATAATAGTATCACCTATCTATACTTATTAACAATAATACCAATTTTTTTTAACAGCATAACAAAAATCGACATGTTAAAGTTTAAAATACTATACGTAATATAATGTGTTATGCATTGATCCATATTCATCTAGAAAATTCTAGGCAGACAATTGTGTAGCATTTCGTATGAGTCATCTCACATTTGCGTATGTTTCTGTGATAAATAATTGCACTTATTGAAACTACGCGTCGTTACATGGATAAAATTCAAATTTCAGAACCTTGCTGCACCGTTACAGGGAATAAACTGGAAGAATTAATTATTGTGCATAATACCATGTGTTCAATTTTAAAAGTAACAGGAAATATTTCGATCGCTTGACCTTGAATTTGATTCGGGGTTTTTATACTGCCTATAGGACATATAAATACATCTGTTGATAATTTCTAATTTTTAACTTTTTTTTATAGGCGCATGCGCAGTAAAATAAAAATTTCTTAAATAGGAACCAATATTATGAAGACCGGATTTTGATTGCTTTATTTTTTCTGAACAACTTTGATCTTTACAGTTTGTTGATATATATTGTCATTTTTATGACGGCAGAAAGTTTTAAATTAGTTAATTTGTAAATATCGCATTTTTCAACTCTCTATCTTAATTACACATTTATAGGTATTATTATAACTACAAGGTGTATTTATTATTACATCGAATTTATAAAAAAATATCATTACAATTTATTCGAAAATTTATTATTCAACGAACTGTTCAAAGTTATTGCCATTATTTTCAACGCATGCTTCCATTCGTCGCAGTAGTTCTCTTTGTGTAGCTGTTATTATTTGATCTTCGGTGAGTTCACTTCACGCAATGATTATTTTTTTTTTCAAATCTTCAAGATTAATAGGCGTATTAGCATAAACTACTGTTTTTAAATGTCCCCATAAAAAATAGTCTAATGGTGTTATATCAGGTGATTTAGAAGGCCATTGTACTGGACCATATGTCCCCCATCCATTTATGGCCAAGTGTTTGGTTAAGGTATTCTCTAACAATTATTGCATTATGGGCGGGTGCTCCATCTTGTTGGAAAAATAATTTCATGCGGGTATCCAAGTTGAATTCATCCAAAAATGTTGGTAGTATGTTTGACAAAAAGTCTAGGTACCTCCTTCCTGTCAGAGTACCGTCGTAAAAGTAAGTATCTAGTAATCTACCACATAAAAGACCAGACATTCGTTCCCCACACATGCTGAAAGTTTGAATCATTTTCCAATAAGGATTATTATCCGACTAATAGCGGTTATTTTGTTTGTTGATCACACCATTATTATTGAATTTTGATTCATCAGTCCAACAAACATAATATAAAAATAGTGAAATTAAATACAATTATGTATGTTTAGCTATCTACTATTTTTTAATTAAATAAAATATAAAACTCTCGGCAAATAATGTATTTTTCATTTCATATGAGACAACGAGAAACACACATTACGACACACAAAACATATTAATAAATACGCTTGGCACACATGTGTATATGTGTCATGAGTGGTTATTTTCTTTTTTATATTAATAGCGAAAGAGCCAATTTTGAAATCTAAAATAAAAAATAACCTGTAATAAATAATCACAGGTTTCCCGTGCACACACATCAAGTTTTTCGACGGGCATGTCGCTCTGGATATTATTTCATATTTTATATATTATTATTCTCAAAACTGTTTTCAAAATCCATAACCCATCGGTACTCCTTTGCAGCATCGCAACACGGCCAATCTGCCTACAATATATTAGACTAAAAATGTTATAGGGATTTATCGTACGGTATATATTTTTTTAACTATTAAAAATATAAATTTTATATATTTTATACAAATTCGTTTGTCGTTGTACACTAGTATGTGTTTATATATTTTTATAATATCATTCAAGTAGATTGTATTACTGTTAAATGTAATTGCACTACTCCTTTAAGAGCTCCCAAACCCACTACTGATAAAATTTAACGAATTTCGAATACTCACTTTTCATATTTTTAAAACATTTCTTTGTTTGCGTATATTATTACTAACTCATTTTCTCGGGGTCTTCTTTCATCAGTATTATAAAGTAGAATTCATTTTGTTTGATGAGAAACAACAACTATGCAAGACGTATTGAAATACTAGTACGAGCTTATGAAAAAGTTTCATCGTAACTTTTTAGACTACATTGCAGTTAAACGACCACGTATTGATGATTTAAAAACAAATACTTTGTTTTAAATATTATTCTTAGTGCAATAATAAATTATTGGTTTATTACATTACGACCATTCGAAATACGATCTGAACAAAACTTGTTATTTTTACAGTTGTATATAAAATGCATAGCCAGTCAGGTTTACGCATGCACTCGTTTTAAAATACATCATGTCTTATCATTTGGAAAATCCCATTAACTTAACTATTTATTAGTTTTGAGTTCTCGGCCACTGCACGTTTATCTATAAATTAGAAATCACGCTTTAAATGTGAAGCCGATCAGTGACGTATAAATACTATATGAATCGCTCTCATGTCAATGTTTTCTGAGAAATTTCAAAGTTTCGTTCACAAGTGTAGACGCATGACGTGCGAGATTTGTACAATAATTGCGATTTGCAACTTCGAAATCGGTTGGTTTCGAACACAATTGATTAACAAATTTAAAAAATATAAAATATGACTTGCAATAATACTATATTTTATAAAATGTATGAAAATATGATATTAAAAATTATATACTAATAGAAAGAATTTTATAAATAATTAAATTTTTGATTTTTATTTAATAAACTTTAATTTGTAAACAATAATAATTATTATTTTTGTTCAATTTCAAATTTTTTACCAATCATTCCGGTCTTATAATTTTAATATTTAATAATAAAAAATAGCTAAAATGCTATTACTGGATAGTTTTTTTTAAAAATGAACATGTTTTTTTTTATATATTTTAATAACATTCGTGCTTATTATATTATTAATGTATAGTTTGTATAATTAAAAAAAAATATATATTAATAAAATAACACATTGTATTTAGTATACTTTTTTGTTCAAATGAAACGGTTTAGCATATTTTTTGAGCATATTTGATGATTTTTTTTTTCGGAGCTATAACGTATGCAGATTTTAAGGTTTTTCAGCCATTAAGTCCTTAGTCCTATTATGCGTATATAACATATCTGGCGGCGTTGTTTTTGTTGTCGAAATGAAGTCTACGGACACTATCGCCACCGTGCTTAGGTTTTTTATTCACACTCGCATAATATAATATATCGCAATATTCTCGGCAAGCTGTTTTCCGGGTCACGTCTACGGCGGGCAGTCGACGACGACTGTGAATATTCCTGCCGCCGCATTATTAGACCGCATTGAGCCACTCGAGTCACCGCGGGAGGACATTTTAACCCAATCCCATCTCGAGTGGGACGACATTAACCAAGTACGAAACGAGAGTAAACGGGTCTTGGACAGGGATAAAAATATGGGATGAACAGACAGAAAGAGTGATAGGGTGAGAGGGAGAAAGGATGCGAGGGAGTAAATGTGTGTCGAGAGGACCATTACCGTTCGGAACCACCTCAAAAGTCGTCGGGCATACGAGATTTTTTCCTTTTTTTTTTTTTTTGTTGATTTATAATTAGAATCATTTTTCATTTTACCACATACGCCGTATTATTATTTTAATTGGCTTGGAATACGAGGCTCGGTGATTTTTTTTCTCCAAACTGCTGAATTAAAAAAAAAAAAATAATAATAAACGGCCGTAATAAATAAACGAGAACTGTGGTAAATATTTTACATTTATTTCGTAAGTAAACGGAAGTAGGTACATGCATAATAATATTATGCATTAAATTTCTGTCGCTCGAGCGTAATTTTGTCTTTGGGCGTTGTTGACAAATCAATTTTACCCTTTCCAGGCACTACGTTTGAAATTTCATTGTAATTATAAAGTACACATTTCTATGCACAATATCAGACACTACGCAATAAAATGCAAGCCAAGACTGTTGTGTAAAATGTTATGACTTTTACTGATTATCTGCTAATAAATGTTTATTATATTTATATTATATTAAAAAAAAATAATTATAATAATAATAACACATATCGATATAACATAAGATTTTGTGACGTATAGATAAAGGGTGTTATGATAATTATACTTTACAAAATGACCACATCGTCGTACTCTTCTATAAGTTGCAAAGTAGGTATTAATATAATATAAACATGAATAAATTAACAGCATTTTATTTTTAAAAGATTACGAAGCACTCTGAAACATTTAAGACTTAAAAAAAATACATGTTACCGCAATGGCCTGCGTAGTCCTCGAATTCATATAGGCCTACTGAAGAATTACCGATCTAATAATACAGTAAACTCACATTAATGTTTTTGTCAATTAAATGGTTCATTGTGCAATACATAGTTTATTTATATTAAATACAAACATTTTTAACGGATATTCTTGGAAAATAACTAACATTTTGAAGTTCAATGGCTGATCTTTATTTTCAATTAATTTAAATAAGCTATTGTACATGTGTTACATTTACACTAAAATTATTAAACGCATGCCCATTATTAAAAGTAATTTATAATGGACGCAACCACCGAGATTAATATTCTAGTATTAATTACGTGCACTCGGTACAAATAATTTTATAAATCGTTAAAAACGAACACAAAATAAAGGAGCTTGCTGAAAATCGTCGTAATAGAAATCTATTAAATTATATTAATTCAAGGTTATTGTTCTGAAATCCGTTTAATTATTGAACTTTAAATAAAACATTCAAACGTTAGAATAAGTTATTTCATTCAAAATACACAATTAGAAATGTATACAAAAGAAGGTTATTCGATTGAAAACCACAGTAATATTATAAATCTTTTCATCGGGCGTGAGGTAGAAAAATCTAAAAACAAATACAAATAACTTCGTGCGCTAACGCCGTTTTCAATAAGAAAATGTATTTCTTAACAGATCTGTAGATAGAACCACCTGCATTTTATGAAAACAAAACAATCGTGAATGAATTCTTTACCTGTGAGTCTGTTCCAAGTAGAAACTTTAAAGAGCTTACAAATAATATTAGTGTCAAAAGTAAATATAATATTTTAACGCCATGTATCTACTTAGCTGTGTTTCGACAGAGGAGAAACTTATTATTTATACATATAATAATAAATTTTCTTATGAGTTCCGAGAAATGATAATGTAGGTACGTACGAAAATGTTTACTGTACCACATATTGTGCAATTGCTTTGTCAATTTATGTACTCGACTTTTAGATATGTAAAAAGTAAGAATTACCGTTTTTGAAATTATGTGGCCCAATGTACGAATGTATAATATAAGTGCAAACATGGTCTCTCGTCTACGACTGCAAACAATATAGACACGCCACGTGTTATGGTATTATATACCAATGTCTACTGAATGAGACTTTGAAAATAATGAAAATATGATTCGGAAAATTCGATTAAGCCGTGCGCCGAGAAATAGGAACAGACAAGATGATTCACTGACACCGTAGAGCATTTAATGTTGATGAGTATTTGTTCAACTCAGTGAGACATTCTGAATGCTACACGATAGAGGAAGACTTGACTGTTATAGTATTCACATAATATTATTATACTGTTGGTATAGCATTTGCACAGACGCGATGTAAATTTTTGTTTTATGTACTGCAATTTAGAGATGGTATTTCGAAATAATATCGATAACTGATAATATTTATTAGCAGGGCCTTCATTTGAAATCGAAATTTTTTTTCAAGTTATTTACAATTTTGATTGCGTTACACATTTTTTGCGTTTATTGTTTATCGTTTATCGTTAAAAAAAATATCTGATGCGGGGAATGGCCCGGATACAGAATATAATAAATTCTTGGATTGATCACAAAGTTTAATTTGCTAAATAACAGGGAATATATATTTCTACGAAGCTGATATTATAACTTTAAAGTAAATAGATTACTTATGATATGTCTAAATAAAATCATTTTATTGAGTTGACCTGTACTGTACGCGTACACAAACATTTTATTTAAAGTAATTTTTATAGAAGCAATTATTTTTAAAAAAAGTTACATTAAAATATATTTAAACATATCTATCTAAGTATATTATTTTATTTATGCTATATTATATTAATCGTATTATAATAAATAATAAATATATACAATACACATAAATATAGTTTTATGTGTGTGCAACATCAAATGATTCTCAGTTCAACCAAATCTATTATTGACGGTTTGAGTTGAGAAAAGGTGAGGTAAAGTGATTAAAAAAAAAAATACTTGGTTATGTCAAAACTGCAGCTGTAAGTTAGGTTTGTGGTTTTGAAAATTATACGCATAAGTTTAATTCAAAGTGTAATAATTAGGATGTATAAGTTCTTACAAGAGTATAAAAATAGATAGTTATTATGTAAGATCCTACGAAACATTCAAATGAAAATTGGATTTGTTTGTTTTTGTATGTTTCTATTTATTCTTTTAGGAACACTAGATTTAAAACGAAAGATATGATATTGTATTTTATAATTTAAATGATTGATATAAAGATTATTATGTCTCATTTTTAGTAAGTGTAACTATTTTAAACTAAAAACACATTTTAATATTTATACTCCTACTAATTATATCACTGATATAAATTCTGTTTCGTATTTTAATAAAATTAACCAAACAATCCTGTTTTATTTTTAATCATCGTTTTATTTAAAAAATATGAATAATATGGATACTTATTTTATGATAAAAATGTGATACTCATGGCAAAATTTAATTTTTCTAAACTATTTTACAGTGATGCAATTGAATGCACAATTATTCATTATTGAAATATCCATAAATTACTGAGGGGAAAAAAATGTATATTGTATTGTATTGCATTCGCATTCATACGAGTTTCTTGAAAGTGTAGAATCGATTTTTCTTCTTCCGCCACATTAGAAATATGTTATATAACTTTATACGATCATAAATTATCAACACAGATCAAATGCCCACTTCAATGATTTTATTACTAAATATGAATTTATATTGAAATAGAATAACCTATATTGCTTTTGAATGTTTTTGATGTATTTTATTATGCGTGTTATTATTTATTTATTTCATTTTACAATATATATTTAGAAATTAGATTTATTTTCCATTATTCATTAATTGATTCGACTTAAGATAAGTTTTTCATAAAGTTTAGAGAACAACGTTTATAAGGTAATTGGTTTGTACAAAAAGGTGCTGTGTATTGGCTAGATTAAGTCTGGAAAATAAAAAAATTATTGAAAATGTCCATTCTATCGGAAAGCGCAAGAAATTCAGAGAATTGAAAGGCTTGGAAAAACAACCAGGTAAATCCACTTTTTGAAATTATTCAGGGCTGATAAAAAACAGTTTTATTCCATGATAATCAATACTTAAGCTATTAGAATTCAATTTTTCTATAATTAACACGATGAAAAATAATACTGTGGACTTAGAATTTAGTCAACTTTTTTTTTTTTAGTCAAAAGTTGTACAAAGTTAAGAAACTTATGGATTTATCTGGTAATTGCGCCAAACATATTGTTTTTTGAGGGTATACTAATAATAATTTTAAAAAAATTTACTCGAAAAATTGAAATTTTAATTTTATTACTATAAAATATAATAAAACAGTGTCTTAAGTTTTAAATTAAATTATAACAAAACAAGTGGCACACAGACTGATTAAATTCACAACAACAAAACAAAATTGTTATTTGGTAAATTTAGTAAAATTCGTTATCACAGGATTCCTTTTCCTTGTTATTTCTTAAAATACAAAATTAATGTATAACAAAAAATCATAAAAATTTTCAAACAAAATAAATCATATAAATTTAACATAATAATATTTTAATAAAAATAAATTAAATAAATTTTAATTTTAACAACAAAACAAAATCTTAACAGAATAATATGTTTTAGTAAATAATAATAATATTTGATATGGATATCATGTGGTAAATGCAGTGTGACCCCAATGGACAAATAACCAGATAAATCCGGATTTATCTGATTGTTGCACCAAAATAAAAACAAGATAAATCCAATTCCATTATAAACTATGTTTATACATATCGGATTTAACTGGTCGTTGCACTATAATGTATTACATTTCTTCCTGTACAATAATTCATGAAAAAGTGTATTTTCGGAAAAAGTGGATTTACCTGGTTGTTGTTCCAAGCCTTTCAATTGTATTAAAAATATGTTTTAGATAAATTATAGCTTTGGGGTAGATTTTAGAATTATTTTATTTATTAATAGGTAGTATCTCGTTGATATTTCTAACAGATGTTTTTTTATGAACATCTTAACACCGTAAAGGTCATTTGTAGTAGTCATTGGAAGTGACATTTTCAGAAAGTCATATATTTTATTTTTAGTAATAAGGAAAGTGAACATTGTGAGAGCTTTTAATATTATGAGACGTGATATAAGACTTAGATGAACTTTTGAACGGAGAATCTAAATTCTTCTAGTGCTACTCTTATTTCAATTGTGTTGATCGATGGATGAACATTTTTTATTCGATAGGTTTTGTTATTGTGCATTTTATAGACATAGAAATGGGTTTTGGTGTTTTTTAAATAATGGATAATTGCCCTGCAAGCTTCAGGATTGAATTTTAAAATTACTAATGATTGATTTAAGTAATACCTTACTAGCACTAATAAGGTCTGAGCGCAAGTTTACATCATCTTTCATACTTTTAATATTTATGAGTAAGGGCAAGTGAGTAAGTATTTTTGGATATGAGTCTGAATTTTCAAGTAATTTAGTGAACGCTGAGGTTAGGATTCAGCTTCGTTATTATCGGCATAAAATATTCAGAGTTGCGATTTTTGGAGATAAAGTGTTGTTTAGACTAATCTTAATTTCTAACGAGCAGATAAATTTATATTTGATAAATTTTTATTATTATGCGTTGTAAATCTACCATCAATAGTTGTAAAATCATTTGAGTTTCTTTGTATATATGCATCATTGGATGTATTATAATAAATTTTATTTTTATTTGACATTGAATTTTAATTTTTGTTGTTTATTTGCGGAGAATAGGTAGGATTTTTAATTGCACTTCTAGATGAACTTCAATTATTTTTAATTTCCTTATCATTAATCCTTACTTATTCTACCTATTATACATTTTTAATAAAGACAATCGGAAATATTACAATAAGCATTTTAAATATATTTATATTCATTAGTTAACACTTATAACTATAAAATCGTATTATTGCTTTATTTTGTGAAATACGAGTGGCATACGAAATATCGAATTTAAAAAAAAAAAACAATATCATATTTTGCATCATTTGTAAACGAAACTATTACCAGTTAACTGAACACTGCACATAATATTGTAATTTTTTGGTTTTTTTTATGATTCAATTTTTAGAAGAAGCAATTATTTTTAATTGTATTTTTTGCTAAATTAAAATAATTGAACAACTATTTACATATTCAATATTTATATATTAAATAGCGACTTTCTATATGCAAGCTCAAATTAAATTCCAACTCTGGTCAACATTTTTACACGATATAATAAAACGTACCTAACAAAGCAATATTATATTGCTGTAGATAAATTTTGGGGCGCTCCAAATATATTTTCGAGGGGGGGGGGGTCTCAAGTTCACTTATTTTCTCATACGCAAACACTCCGCGTGGACGACACTCGCGCAAATGTCGGATAACGACGACTTATAATATACGTACAACACGACACTGGCGAGAACATTATTATTTCGCAAACGGGCGTCAACACCGTAACGACGTCTCCAGCAACAATAATTAATCTCACAGTGCAACATCGGATTTATAGTTGGTACAAGGCTATTTAACCAGCTAATGCCTACCGAATGCCATTCCGAGGGATAACCTAGTCGGGCGACGGTGCGTGTGTATATACAATAATAATAATAATAATATCAACGTTATACGTACACGCGAGATTGTGCATGCGCATGCGTCGGGTCGTGCGTTCATAACACGACTCGGAAACGCTAAACGACGTCCAGCGAATTCAACTAATAATTAATGACCATTAATGACATCGACGGCGGCGGGGCACTTAAATCTGTTAAACTTGTCTCTCTCGTTGAACGTAATAATGTTGTTATCACATCGGACGGACGACATCAATCCGCACTTCACGTCACCCGTATGATGTTATTATCATTATAGCCGATCGGGATAAGTGACAAATAATATATTATTGTTATGTTTAAAAAAGACGGAATGCCTGCCATTATCGTTATCAACCACTTGCGTGTGAATCATTAGACGGAACACATTTTCTAAGAAATTTAAAATATTTTATTTTTTTTGTTTTTGTCATTTACTACCAGTATTGTACATCACGACGTATATTATTTCAGAGTTTAAATTGCGCAATAGTTTTTTTTTTTTTTAATTTTATACAATTTATACCAATCAACGTTTAACTGTGATAGTTGAGTTTATTTTGACAATTTTTCGAAATTAGATAAAAATGAGAATGTTAATTCATAAAATATCCACATAGATCTGTAATCAGTCAATAAAAAATATATGATCATCATTTGAAGCTAGGTTGAACATAAAAATATTCGTGTTTCACACTAATTTTACAATAACTATTTAGTTTGTTTGCCAAATGTTAATAACTTTAAATATTTTTCTTTATAGAATAAGATGGTTATCAATAATTAAGAGTTATAATTTATAACTAAAATTCGATCGGTTTATTGTAAGATTATTATGTTTTGTTACTGTGATTTTAGTACGTTGAGTTTATAATATTTCTTCAGCTCAACTGAATAATAAATAGTTAAAACTAATAACCTGCATTCACTCATAATTAACTATAATTTCTCTCTGAAATCAACAAAATATATTGAGCCTGAAAATGATGTTAAACAATCGGTTTTCGATGATACACACGGTTTATACTCGGTCGTGGTCTTGATAAAATTATGTATTCTGTATTTTTTTTTTTTTTTTGGAAAATACGACTCTGCCAAAAGTACCAAACACCGGTTAAATAAAATGAGCTACCTCCAGGCACGAATAATTAGTGTTCTATTGTTGCACGAGACCGCGGATTTAAAATACTTTTGCGACTATACAGTCCAAAATCGGACTTACAATAATAATATTGACGAAAAATATACCATTTGGAGGAAAATCTCACACGAGTGGAAGGTCGCGGCGATGACTGGGTTTTATTATAATATTATATAATACACGCGGTTCAGCGGTAGTGGCGTATTATATTATTAGTAATACTGTCATCTACTCCAGGCAAAGACAACCGTCTAGCCCGCCACCGGTGTGTGACCGTCCGAAAATTAATTCACAGCCGACCTGCAAAAGGGTTTAAGGGACGCATAGCTCTCTGCACAGAATACCCAAAATCTGACCTAATGCTAACGATTACCAACGACAAATACACGTCCTTATAATAATATCGATTGTGTCGCCAACGAAGTCGTCGTCTTCGTCGTCGTTACATCGTCTTTCTATTTGTTTTCTTGCCACTCCGTTATATTATTATTATACGTTGATAGTTTGAGTGGGAGAGAAACATTCCTGTATGACGCGGAATTCGCGGAGATTCGTTAAAAAACAGTTTAAACTAGGTTTTACGTAGGTTGTTATTGATATTATTATTTAGTTCTTGAAATATTCAGTTTTCTTTTACGAAAATATAATCGTTTCACGACGGGTAGATAAAATAAAAATTATATCGTTGTTATGAACGATATTGTACAAATAATATCAATTCAAGATAATTTTTACAAAATATTCGATTGCATCAGAAACTAAAATATAACATTAAATTTAGTAGTGGTGTAACAATGTCACCGCTTTCGTTCCATTTTTAGATACTTTAAATAACACTCGTCTGGAATTTTTTTTTCGTTAATTATACGTAAGCTGCAGCTATCACCATATATTGTTTTTTTTTTATGAACCCAATCGAAAGTTCAATATTACTGTGGCGTAAAAGTTTGACTGAAGTCGCAAACAGTCACTTATTGAAATAGCAAGTCATCTCATCTGAGACCGACTGCTATTGAGGATAGTGAAACTTTACAGGGTCTAGCTAAACACGCGGAGCAAGATCATAAGTAAATGATAGATTATGGAAAATCATTTTTGAACGACTTTCCGCTCCCCACTCATTTTAGACAGAGCGCAATACATCGTTTTCAACGAGCATAATATTTTTCTCCAACAATTGGTTCATAATTCGTCTCCGCACAATATTATACCTTCTTAACGTATCATAATATCGTGTCACGTCTCGGCAGCTCCTTCGCTCAAAATATCGGCGCCGCTCTTATTGAATAAATCAGATCGTTTCTCATCGAGCACGTTTCGCGATGTTACGGCGCTTGTCTTTGGGTTGCAAAGGCTGCAGGCAGCGCGTCGGCCATAACAATACATAACCGTAATAACGTATTATTATTGTATACGTACGACCCGAGCTGAAGAATATACACCGACCTGGACGGAATAATAGTATGTGCTCTCGTATTCGGGCAGCGTATGCGTACAAGACGGCGGCGGTAAAAAACACTCGTTCTCCGAATCTGCGTTTTATTATAATAATATTATATTATATATATAGTGTGCCCTGGTCTGTCTGTCGATACTACTACGTCGACGCCCGTTTTGGCGATTTCCTCGTCCGCCCATCGTCGTCATTCCACCGTATACCTACTACTGCTGCTATTATTATTATTATTATTATTATCATCATCACTGTTACGACTAGACTCGGAGATTTCGCGTGGGTGTTTCCTTTGAGCCGTCGAAACACAGAGAAAGTGCCGCGGACGTGATCGGAATAATCGTTTACGCGTTCGTTTCCGATTGTCGATTTGAATAAATTACACATATAATATATATATACATATTTATTATTATGTACAAGCGAGTGCGTGTATGTGAAGAAAAAGTAAAACTCGCGCGTACGTGTATAGGCGAACGCTGGCACGAATATTATTATATTGTTCTCGTATCTGATGCGTTGTTGTCGGTCAGACCACTGCGTATTTCTCTATAGTTCTCTGTGGTTAGGTCGTTGCACATGGACACATCGAACATCTATTTTTTTTTTATTTCATTACTTGGTCTCCAAGATTGAAATTACCGAAATCGATTACCTCTCCGTTCAATGGAAATATTGTTTAGATTTCATCTCGTAATTTATAAATATCTATATTAAAAGTACTGCTGTGCACGTATAATTATGTATTATTCAAGACTCAGAGTTCGCAACTGTTGATTTATAATAATATAGTCATTTCGATGCTGTAAACTGAACTGAAATATTATCACAGTCATTTAGTTGAATGACACTATAAATTATTCTTTTCGTTTGGTCATAACTTTATTTAATTATTTTAATAAAAAATAAATACGTCTAGAAACATAATAAAACAACTAAACAGTGTGATAAAAATTTTAAATTAGTCTTGAAATGTGATTCAAAAGTTAATATGAAAAATAATATTGTTGAAACGAAATTGTTTTATAGTTTTTTTAGAATATACTTTGTTGCTTTATTTTTAAAACGAGTGTTTTTTTTTTTTTTTTTGAACGTAATATAGTAGTTATGAAGAAACGTTCGGAACAATAAATGTTAAATTAATAATAGACTGTCACATTATATTATTATTATACATAAAACCGTATTATAATGTACTTTATATAATAATAATAGTTATACCGTCTATATGGTGTTGATGATATATTGAATTTTACTTAAATTTTATAGGTTTTTTAACACAATTTTATCTCTGTATATTATGATTTTAATAATATTTATTTAACTGAAATGATTTCTAATTACAAGTAATACATATAATTTTAAATAAAATATAATACAATATAGTAACAATAACCGGATAATACAAATAATAATGGCTATGTTTATAGGAGAATATAAAAAATAATGATTTAATAATTCTTAAAATATACATCATAAATGTCAATAAGAATTTATTAAAAAAATCAAAATATTTCATTGAATTTCCAGCAGACATTACTACATTTGATGGTGAATTTAACACATAATTTGTTTTGATAAATTTGATTTAAAAAAGATTCGTAATTCGACTGTCTATTGAATTTATTTTAATGTTTGTATTCAGTAGCTTGGGAGAATCAATCAAATTATTAAATATTTTATATAATAATTTTAATTTTAGCTGAATAAATCGTTTTTCTAAAGTTAGTATATTAAAGAATTTTATTGTGACGTTGTAGAGAGAATGAGTAGCTCTATAAATATGACATTGAAATCATAAAACTCTTATGAATTTGTTTTGAATTTTGTTTAGATCTTATTTCTGTATTACAGAATATGGATGCTAATTAAGTAGTGTATAATAAAAATGTGAACGAACTAAAGAATTATATACACTTATTAATGCAGATTTATTTCTAAATTGTCGACAAGAACGTTTTAAAAAACATAATTTTGCAGAAGCTTTATTTCTAATATAATTTACATGACCTTTAAATGAAAGTTTTGTATCAAATTTTACTTTTAGTTCAATCAGTTACTCTTGATAGGTTTACACTGTCTAAAGTATAATTAAATTGTATAGGTCTTCTTTTTAATGAGAAGGTAATAGAGGCATATTTTCTTAGATTTAAGTGCATAGAATTTTCACTACATCATTTATAAATATTATTTAAATCAGTTTGTAGTTTGAATGCATCATCTATACATTGTGCGTATTTGTAAATTATCGTATCATCGGCTAGTAATAAAATATTTGAATAAGAAATTACACTAGATATGTCTAATGAATTAGCGTAAACTGAAAATTAACGAAACACTCTTATCAATAATAGTTTTTGCCGTTGTGTGGTCGTGAAACTGCAATATCGTCAATATTCACATGGTATGTAGGCGTCTCGACAAGTATGAGATGGCTGTCCACGAGATCAGCAAGGCCAGTTAGTCTGGTTAACGTTATAATAAACTCGTGGTCCTATCCATCATGTGGGGTGATAAGTGAAAGAGCCATGGTGACTGCGGGCGGACGAGTTTATATATTTTTTCCTACCCCGGTAGCAAGTCACCGGACAATAACGATGCAAAAATGGCATCGATCGGCCATAATGGTACAACGGTCGACGCCATCAAACAGTCGGGTATTTATCGGACCGATGATTTACATCATCAATCAATGCCGAGACCCGGGGATCGATGGCACTGTATAGAAATCCGTCGTCGCGTGCCAATATCAACGTATACGATTGTATGGAGGAAAGGTCTTAAACGCAGTCGTTATTTCGGACGTTATTATGGTCACCATGTATGTGCGTGTGCGTGTGTGTAAGGGTGGTAGCAGGGGGGGGGGCATGGGCAAGGTATGGCCCGACAACTCAACTCGATGAAAAATAGACCGACAGAAATAATTTAGAAACGCGCACGCCTTTCAGAGTAGTGGTACCAACTCCGGTCGTATTCAGTCCAGTGGAATCCCGCCCACGCCAAATACCACTTATATATATTGCACCAGAGATCGATGGAAGATAAATTAATTTGTTTAGGAACGAAAGTCTAATTGTGTACGACGAGGGACTAGTCTCGAATGTTGTTCGGAAAAAAAATGTATAATATAAATAATAGTACATCGATATTAAACACGTTTAATTGTGTAGTCGCATCAGATATATTATTTCTATACGTGCAATAAACTTCAATGATATTATAATATGGAGTGGACTGATACGCTGACCCTCACGAGGTATCTCGCTAACACGGCTCTTTCTTATCGTGTATTATATTTTATTTACTGCAAAACAATTATTTATTTTATTTGTAGCATCTACAATATTAAGCCGAATGCACGATGGTTGTTCATGAACTACAACTACACAATGAATGTGCAAATACCACGAAATGACAAAACCGTTGTCGCAGTTTCAAGAACAATAATTTACTATTTTGATGTTTAATAAACAATTTATCAACGATTACGTTTCATAATTTATTAAATAAAACATCAGATAGTAATACTATCATGGATAATTTTACAATTATTAAATTTAATTTAAAGACTTAGGTCTACATTTAGACCGCAGACTAACTTGGGCAACTCACACCCACAACATAAGACTTGCCTTAAAAAATCGTTCTCGCCAATTACGTTATCTCCTCACTTCACAACACATCAACTTAAAAAACAAGCTACTATTATACAAACTCCTACTCAAGCCGGTCTGGACATACGGTATCCAACTATAGGGTGCAGCCAAAAAGTCCAACTTAAACAAAATCCAGATCTTCCAATCAAAATGCCTCCGCCAAATAACCAAAGCACCCTAGTATGTATCAAACGACACTCTACATAGAGATCTAGCCATTCCAACAGTCCAAAACGTCGCAAAAACTTTCTACAAACGCACACACTCCAAGTTCCTCAGCCATCGTAATCCTCTGATATCCGAGCTGTCCACCAACATTATTCCTGGTGACCCCAAAAGGCGTCTTAAACGTACCTGGTGTCGTGACCTACTTATCTAAAATTGTTTATATATACCTCTACCCCTAATTTTGTAACCCCACTCTCTCTTGCTAACACATAACATCCTAGTCCAATAGCCTAACATCCAAACCTTAAGTGCCTCCAATGGGCGGCTTCTTATCTCCTGCCATTCAAGCCTTGTCACCCACCTCCATCAAATACACTTATTGTAAAACAAAAATTTACAGATTGTGTATATTTAAATAATAAAACAAAACAAAAAAAAAAAAAAATTTAAAGACTGAAAAAAAAATTGAATTAGTTTTATGATTCAGGTATACATTATTAGTTAGTATATTTAAACTGAATTCGTGAAATTTTCATACAAATTAGATAAGATAAATTAATTCATTTCGGAATAAAATGTACTAAATATACTGATGTTTAGGCCCAGCATAAAATAATGTGGTAATATAATGTGCATAATGTGGTTTATAGAAATTATAGTAAAATTCGAAAATATTATTAAAATATGTATTACACTACAAAAATGTTGTAAACAAGAATAAAAACAAAATATTATAGACGGCGCGTTGAATAGGCAATTTCATTACAAATATGTAAGCACTACAACAGTATATTATGAATTTAGTATATTTATACTTTATAAATTATACAACTTCACTGTATAAAATGTAATCGCAGTTTCTCCAATCCACAAGCACTTTCCTTAAGCAGCCATGTTCTTAGAATTTTCGTGTTATGAAATTGTGCGTTTAATTTTTTTTTTTTTGATAAATTTAACTTTTTATATGAATATTATAATTTTGATAAATAATGTAGAAAGTGTTTATCATTAACATTAAAATATATATTAAGACGAAACTACATAAAAAGTATAATAATAAACGTTTTTCTTCAAAAAATCAACATTTACTCAACTGAATATAATGGAAACTGTGTCTATCTGCTATTATAATATGTATTCTATAATTGTTACTTAAAGCCAAACATTATTATAATTATTATAGAATTTGGACCATTTAATAATACAAATCTTGACACTGAGACCAGATGTTGAGAACACGTCTCTGGGGCAGTTTAATACTGGCGTGAAGAAGTGATATTAAATTTAAAAGAATGTCAAAACCTTGGCGTTTAAAAATTAATTTGAGGGATCTTGTCGTCTAGCCATTGATATATTTTCTTCAAATTCATTATTGACACTTGTTTATAGTTTTTCTTTAGGCAACTAATAAGAGAACGGACTAAACAATCGTATGTTTTTATTTCTAATAATTCTAGGTTTTAAACTTTATAACATAGTATATCTTATACACAAAGAAGTTTTTAAGAGATATTAATAATTTTAAAACGAAAAATAATATTTTTATATAAATAATACATTATATTTTATCATTAATCAACACTAAAAAGAAATTGTTTATTTTATGTATTTTTTTTATATTTGCATCATCAGGATACTACAAATTTAAATTTAGGTAATTTCTAGAGTTTACTTTTCAAACTATAATAATTATTTCATTTTTTTCTGATGATCGTGATTTGTACATATTACAGTTTATAATCAATCTTTTTTAGGTTTCATTTTTTAAATTTAATGATAGTTATTACTCATAATTTTTTTACACGGATTTATAATAATTGCTATTATTATATTATAAATAGTCATAACAATATTAGATTATATAAAATAATATATTTTCTATTTGTATGACCTATGTATATTTCACTTTTTAGTGATCTGTAAGAATAAGATGAATGTTTTACTTTTAGTTTGCTATAATAAATTTAAATTTGAATCATAATTCGAATTAATATAATATTAATCTGCGTAATAATATAATTTTGTAAACTAAGTATAAATTAATACACAAATCCCAAGAAATATAAATGACAACTAATATAATTATTTATTATTTTAAAATCAAAGCACAAGCAGCGTAATAATTTCTCAAAAATATACAAAATAATAATAATTATTTTTATTTTAAATGAGAAAAATGTAATAATTGAGTTATTTTAATTTATTTCACCACTAAGCGTTATTTTTTATTCATGGTATTTTAAATTAACTCTATTTTTCTCTGATCTGTTCATTTGATACGTTTCAGCCAAGTTAATTAATTTTTCAAATATGATTTGAGTTATTTCATTTTTCTACGAATTGAAAGTATATAGTTACAACACTTAATCAAGAGTAATGTATTTTTAATTATATTCTACAGCATTTATTTCCAATAAAAGATTTTGAATATAAATAAGTTAGAGTACTATTTATTTCATTTTGATGAATGTTTTTTGTATATTAAGATTAATATATTTTTGTCCATGTATTAAATGCACATAATACATTGTCTTATTATGAATATCCCACCTAATGTGACATCTACAATATCGATAAGACTGATATTCACATTAATTTCGTAAACTGCTGCAGTTAAAAAAATGAAGACGGGCTATTATTAATTACCATAGAACACTCTCCAATTTCGATAAAATAAGAAGTACATGAAGACATTTACAAATATGCCCGCTACTATATTTGCTAAAAGCAAAAAATATATGGATATAAATATATAAATATATAAAAGCTGATATTTATCTACGTTCTTAATGTTATTTTTTTTTTTTTTTTTTTTTTTTGAGCAAAATACAGATTTGGTTTTAATATTTTAGACAATTAATATTATATTATATTAATATTTAATTTAATCAATAATAATTAGCAGAAAAATAATAAAATTATACCTATACATAAATATAATAAGTTTTGAACTCTTTAAAGTAGTGTCATTTTCCCCTATTCACTCAAGAATAACACGTCAACTTATAATATAACATTTATTTATTGTATTGTACCTAAGTATTTATATTGAAAATGTATTCTTAAAAAAATATAAAACTTCATCATACGCATTATAATGCACCTATTGGTAGCCAATGCGTTTGGTATTTAACTGTATTTTAAGGCATAAAGGTAAGGACATTATACACATTTCGTGTAAGAACCTACGTAAGTTCTTATATAATATATTATATAAATTATTAAATGATTTATGTGCATTTTTAAATTGTAATATTTTACTAACTCATATTTACTCATAAAAAATAAAATATTGTAAATAACAAACGCAAAAACACAAATATAAAGTTATAATCTATAAGTTATACGTATAATAGGTCAATTCACTCGAATTTCAGAGTTAACAACACAAAATTGATTCTACTAAACGAAAATTAGCTATGTTATACCTTTGTAAGGCTATAGAGAAAACACTCGCTAGTGAAACATTTCGACAGGTTACCCAACAGTACAATTTGGTCGTTAAAAAAGGACATAACACATTGAAATTGTATTAAAATTCAAAGTTTACCAAATTTCATACCGAATGAATGGTGAATTCTTGGTGGTGATTTGAATACATAAAAAGAATACATAACATGTTTTGTTACAAGTAGAACGTGTTTGAACATTATTCGTTCGTTGATCGTTTTGTCATATGGTATTAAAATTGATTTATTTGAGGCAATTGATCTTTATTGATTGTTGAGATCGTGTGACTTTTGGACAATTGTTTTAAAGTCTCATTGCCAGCGACTTGCGCTTATAATAAGTAGTAAATTGTTTTATTATATCTCTCAAAAATTGAGAACGATACGAAACACGTTTAATTGTGTTATTTACGCACCACAACGATGACAATCAGGCAACGAAATAATTACTATTTTTAAATTGTATGCTGTTTATACAAAACCTTTATGTTTAAGTAAAAAAATAATATTTTATTATGCTTGATAAAATCGTTGACGTAATAATATTAGGATTAAACGAGCAAAAAAAAAAAAAAATAATAATTACATTTTGATATTTTGTTGATATTTGATGGAAGTAATAGTATTATGACAACAGTCAATTAATTACTAATGCAATTCTTTTCTGTTCCCTTCTTTTCTTTTTTTATATTTACCACGGTTTAATATACTAGAATTATTGTACATTTGAAGTTTATTTATGGTGATAATAATTATTATTTTTTTTAGTTTTTCTCTTATATTTGTGTAGTACAAATTTTATGTTCGAAAATTTACATACAGATTAGAGATAAAAAATATAATATATTAAAGAAGTTGCGCACTACAGTTTTGTAAATAATTCAACAAAAACTACACGGCGTTGTTATAATATAATTTTAACATAATATATGTGAACACATTCAACCGTGCACGTTGGAACAAATTTGTATACACATATAATTTAATTTATGCAATTTTCTTCCGTTTGTGTATATTATATTGTATAGTATACAGTGTATAATATTCTTTTGCCGAGAAAAAGGTTTTCGGACTTATCGTGTCTGAAAACCCGCAGCGGTATACGATTGTACGGTGCGTGTATTATTATGGTATGAAAACGTTTGACGGAGAGCGTGGGATAAAAAAGTTACTCACTGGTTTCGAGGCCGAACTATAAATCAATCTTTGGACGATATTTCCGTGAAAAAACGCTGTCAGAGAAAAGCGGTATATATACATTATAATACGTTTATATACAGTGTATTATAAAATAACGTAACGAAATACGGTTGCAGAATGGTTTTCCACCTCCGACAAAAAAAAAAAAAAAACCCACCTCACATCGACGTTTTTGGATTTTTGTTTTTATACGTACGTTTTCATTGGTTATTGCGTGTATATTATTATTCACGGTTGGGGAAAAAAATTGTATACAAAACATTTACCACTATACATATAAACTATATGGCTATTAAAAATCCCATAGTACTGCGTTTGGACTACAACTTCCATACAAATACTGTTACAAATTATAACATTACTAATTATTATATATAAAACCACGAATACAATTCAAAATAAAGAATATTTTGGGTACGCTAATCGAATATCTTTCAAGTTTGGGTATACCTAACCTATGGATAATGCCAGAATAGCGGTACCCCACAACTACCATTAAAAATCTAAGGATTAAGTGATTTTTTAAATGTGTTTACCATAAAAAACAGGACACCGACCTATTAGTATGTTCAAATTTGTATTTGATGGTACTAAGATAACTGATTTTGATAATAATAGTATATTACGCAGGCTGACAACGCGCGACGTGTCGCTGTTATATTGAACACGAACTTATATCAGTCGGACATACCATGTTATAGTTACCACACACGTTTTACGAAGGTATTTAAACGAAATCGTCACATCTTACCCGAATCAAAAAAATTATCTCGTGCCATCTCTTTTCTATTTTTTCCTACCCAATGACCACCACGTGTAGTGTCGTCAGTGATCTGCCAATAGTAAACACATAACAGTCGCGTCCTTCTATTAATTAAAAATGCAAAATAGTAACAAAATAGTATACTAAAATATAAACGAACCGATAAAAAAAAAACGTACACATTGCATAACTAATGTGAAGTCATTCGTGATGTCGTTATACACGTTGATCGATTCGATTTTTTTTTTTTTACAAAATCAATAGGTACGCGATAACGATATTATTGATGACAGATTTTTACAATCCACCAATTAACATTAATTCTATACTCACACAATATATCGATGCAGTGTTCTGCTCACTAACAACGAGTATTATTATATCATCTAACAAATTATATTATTTGATTTATTTAACGATATCCGATTTTCGTTCGCAGGACGTCCACCGCCTCGGGTCACCTGGTGGCAAGAGAACGCGCTGATTGATGAGACATTCGAAACCTTACCCGACCGGAAGGTGAAAAACGTGTTGCGCCTGGAACGACTTGAACGCCGCCACCTCAACACCGTGTTTACTTGTCAGGCATCCAACAATCACATGGTGCCGCCCATATCCAGCTCCGTTTCTTTGGACATGATACGTGAGTACATGCACATGTTATAATACAAATTTATACAAACAGTGGCTCGTCTAAGTTGGGTTTATACATTTTCTAAATGCAGGCCAATTGTGATCAACGTATAGTACTACCCACGATATTGAGAGTGCATTTTGTTCATACTTATGTATGTCGTGAAGAATAGGACTTAATTTTTTATTAGTATTTAATGAGAAGTTTTATTTTATCATAGTACAAAACTTTAATTAAAATTTACTGAATACAGTAATTCATTCATTGTTATACGCTATTTTATTATTTTTTTATCTCCACGTGGAAGTAAATATTTTTAACATAGTATATAGGTAACAAACGAATGAGTTAAAATCGTGAACAGGAAAATGTATTTTTCACTAAAAAAGATAATTTTATATTAAAGTATAAAGTATATAATTAATGATTGCCAATCAGCCCACTATTTTACGATTAGTTCAATACCGCACGCGTAGAACATCGTAGTATTTAATTATTGATGCATAAAATATATTATATTACATCTATACGATTAATCAATAGAATATTGAATAGATTGTCTGTTGGCTTATGCAATAATAACGATATAATATACCTGTGGGTAGATAAGTTTTGACATCAAAACAGAGAAGCACTCGGAAATTGACAAAAACCATAAAATATTATATATTTAGGCACATTTATGTATGTTATATACATATTATAGATGCGGTTATATCCGATGTTCAACACGTATCGATTCTCTTAAATCTGGTTAAAATTCGACAAGGCTATCGACCAACACAATATACTATAAATAAAATAGTAGTTTTAACCGCATAAATAAATAACATATGACGTGTATAACTGTTATAACACAACGTAATCGAATGCGGCAATAGTGGTTTACGTCTCACAACCCTGAGTAAAATTTATTATTTCAACCATAATAATAGTATAATCGATTAAAATCTAAAACGAAATCTCAGACCACCTTCTGAAACAGCGATTCCGTCCCCCTATTCGACGCAGGACTTTGAATGGATATTATATGTGAGCGGTCGTATACGATAGTTGTCAAATCGTGTCATCGCAGTGCGAATATAGTGACACGGTAAAATGGTTTCTTTTTTTTTAAATCACCCGATTTCTATCGACGTAAGAAGGTACTCGTACAGTTCATCTTGGAACTCAACAACATTTATGATATTAAAAAACAAAATAATCCAAAATCTATGTAATATTCAAAAAAAAATGTAATTTTCCGACCTCTGTTTTTTTTTTTATATAATATTATATATTAACACTGAGAGTCCTAAGTACAAACCCCATCCAGTTCGTCATGGCACTCGACAACCGTTATGGAAAAAAAAACAGTGGTCCATAAATTTCATAAAATTTAAAAAGTTTTCGGAACAATGTTTTTTTTTTTTTTTAAGCGTGACTTTTGTCAAGTGTCAATACGAACTGGACGGGCTATACAACAAGGACTCTCGGTGACTTTATATATAATAATATCACACGTCGAGCGTACGAGACGACTTCGAATGATCGTTATTATCGAAATATTATGTATTATATAGAACGATGTGAAATCGGTGTCGGAGGCCTCTACCGTTGTATTCAGACTATCTATATTTGTGCGGTGCATTTGCAGACACATTCACATGCACATTTACGCATATATATAATATAATATCGCCGACCTCCGAAGACGTTAACGATCGGACCGAATTTGATTTATAGTCCGTTTCTCGCCACTATCCGATTTAATTTTCGTTACGAATTATTTATGTTTTCCCCCTGCCCGACCGCTCGTTCGACCGACGAGTATAGCGATACGCATCGATTTATCGTGTGTTTAAGACTCGCCGCCGCCGGATGCGTGGGTATTTTACACGTCGATACGTATACGTATAAATAACAATGCTAATAATATTATTATTTTATCTGACACAGATCCACGTGCCACTTATATATTATTATATTTTGTGCACAACATGTATTTGTAAACCGGCGTAGGTCCGGTGTGAAAGAAAAAAATACTCGTGTAAAATTTAGGAGGCCCGAATAAAAGTCATATTAGCCGTTTCGACGGTTTAATCACCTAAAAAACTTTTTTGGCCAAGTGCTTTGATAACAGTGGATGTTTTTATGTACGAAACAACAACCCGAAATAAAACGAAATATTCTCGTAATTGTCGCATGCACTCGAACGCAAAATTATTGTGATCAAACAATAATTTTGACTGAAAACTGCAGTATATGACAATCGTTTTATTTATTAATATAATATATCATTATAATCATTTACAAGTTTACATTTAAAACAATTTTATTTTAAGTATATTTTTTGAACAATTTACATCATGGTTGTTGTGAATTAATAATTTTACATTGTCATACAAGTATTATAAAGAAAAAAAATACTATACAATGTTAATCGTAGTATTATTTTCATTATATTTTAAAAATCTTTAATTGATTTTACAATATATAACTCAGTGTATAAAATTATATGAACATCCCATAGGTATACTGCTTTTCTCTATAATAGTTTTTTTTAATATAACGATTTACAATTATTTCCAAATATATTGTAAATAATATTAATTGACCAGCATTTAATCTAATAAAATTCTTAAGTGCCTTTAATCACTATTTTATCAAAATATGTAGTGTTGAATATGAATATATTTTAAAGGTGTAACAATAAAAGTCGTCTGTGTGAACTTTTATTGCTAGTAGAGATAACTATATCGTTTAACTAAATAAAATTGGCGAATCAAACATCAAGTTAACTCAAATGTCCTATCCCTTTCTCTCTTTCTCTCTAATTTTGTTATCATAAGAGAATAACAATTAACATTATATTTTTGTGAATTAAATATTACATTACTTATAAAGAATACATGTTTAGAACTTTTTATTGTTTTTTTTTTTTTTTTAATTAATTAATTTATTTATTATATTTGTTATTGTACTCCTCTAAAACGGCTTAACCGATTTTCACGAAATTTTTTGTGTATATTTGGGAGGTCTAAGAATAGGTCATAATCATAAAGATATTCGAAAATTTTTATTTTAAAGAAGTGCTCACATATAGATTTTGAAATTCACGATGGAAATCGAAAATTATTTTTGTATATTAATGGTTGCCATTGGTTACAACTTACGGATTATAATAGTAATAGTAAAAATAAATAATAGAAATGACATATATGTATATAAAAATGAATGTTTGTCTGTCTGTCTTTTGTGCATTCCCAAACCGTTCAACCGATTGCGATAAATTTTGAGACAGAGATAGATTAAACCTCTGGGAAGAAAATATACTAATTTAAAAAGGGAGAGGTCCAACCTTAGGAGCTGCTCAAACAAGGATTTTGAGATTTACGATGGAAATATTCGTTTATAAATGGTTACTATTTGTTTATAATAATAACAATAAGAAGAAGAATAATTCATTATAATAATAATAATGACTTGTATAATAATTAATGTGAAAGAAACTATTATTATTTATTATCACTCAAAGAACAGAAAAATATCTTTAATATTTGTTTAATTGTAATATCACCAAAAAATCTGGAATGAGTAAAATACTTCAAGTATATGTAAACTCATTATATTGGACAAATGTATTATAGCGTACAAAAAATGTTTCGAAAGCATTTGATTGTACACTAAAATATCTAAGAGGAAATCAAAAACACTTCAGAGCAGCACTTATTTTATTTTCTGGTGATTTTCGACAAACTCTACCAGTTATACCACGTTCAAAACCAGCTGATGAGCTCAATGCATGTCTCAAACTATTAGTTTTATAACAACACGTATATAAATTGAACTTGAAGACTAATATGCGTGTATAACTACAAAATGATGCATTCGCTGATAGTTTCGTAAAACAATTGTTGGACGTGGGGTATAGGAAAATATCAATCGATGAATCAACACAATGCATCATATTGCCAAAAATGTCTGTAGAATCACAGCAACCACCGATCAGTTAATTGACAATGTTTTCCCAAATATAATACAAAATTATAGAAATCATCAGTGACTCAGTGCACGGGCTATATTATTAGCAGGCAAAAACAACGATGTAAATACAATCAATTTCAGCATTCAAAACGGAATTCCAGGTGACACGACAACGTACAAGTCCATCGATACTGTAATAAATTAAGACAAAGTTGTCAATTATATAAATGAATTCTTAAATTCACTTGATTTGCCAGGCACGTCACCGCATGTTTTAACATTGAAAATTGGCGTGCCTATCATTATTTTACGAAACATCAGCCCACAATGACTCTTCAAGGGTACCAGACTTCCGGTGAAAAAGTTATTGAACAACATTATCGAAGCTATAATTTTAAACGGAAAATTTAAAGGCGAAGATGTACTGTTGCCACGCATTCCAAAGATTTCAACAGATATGCCATTCGAATTCAAACTTTGCAGTTTCCGGTACGACTCGTCTTTACAATGACCATCAACATGGCACAAGGACAATCGCCAAACGTGTGTGGACTGAAATTGGAAAATCTATGCTTCTCACATGAACAGCTGTATGTGGCCTGCTCACGTGTCAGAAAACCTTCTGATTTATTTATGTACGTACCAGAAGTAAAAACAACAGATATTGTGTATCCAAAAGCACTTCAATAAATAGCATTCAAGCGAAAACATGAATTATCAGACTTTTCTGGACAAAACGAATAAAAAATACATAATGATCCAAAATAAATTGAATATTGTTATAACGATATTGCTTAGTATATTTTAACCGTTAGATTATATAATAAAAGATATTATTCATAAAGAGTTGTCATTATTATTTTTTTAATGGATAACGAAGCGCACGAGATCAGCTAGTATATATATATATATATATATATATATATATATTTGTCAGTATCAATTTTTTAAACAATGTCAATAATCTTGAAAAAAGATTATGTCTGCTTTGTCTGCCCACCATTACATTTATCTGATTGCTAAAATGCAACTTAATTTTTTAGTTAGAATTCCATTATTACTAGCGTGTATAATTGACATTTAAATTGCTTTAGATAAATATTATGTTTAATAGATATAAATATGTTAAATCATAAAACGTTTCCGATAGAATTGATTGTTATTTTTTATTTTAGAATCTACTTTTAAAAGTTTTCGAAAATTAAAAAAATAAAATAAATTTATTTACATTTAAAACTATAAGACTGATTAATTGTATTTATTAAATCGAGTAGGTAGGTACATATGTTATTTGTATTGGGTATGACATTTTTAATAAAACCATGATGTTAAGAATGTTGGTTCTAAGAAAAGATATTAATAAAATATTAGTATATTAAACTTATAAAAAAGTACAGTATGCAATGCTGAGAAATATATTTAGTATAAATAATATTATGATCATAAACTTGTGTATATTATATATATACTTTTTTTTTTATTAGATACAGTATGCATAAACAAAAAATAATTTTAAAATTTAAATTTTTAATTTAATTAATTTTGTTCTATTTACAATATAAGCATACAATGGTATACTATATTGTTTTGTACTCTCAACTCCGTTTTTAGTATTTTCTTCTTTTTTTTAGATTCTCGATAAAGTTTTCATCCCAATTAATCTTGTAATATTAAATCAACCTAAAACAACACGGATAAAAATATCTCAAAAATGCTTTTGATAAAATAATTTTTAAATTTTGTTACAGGGTAAATAGACAAATTTTAATTTAATATTAATACACAGGATGTATTATGAGGAACTACTTTTTTACAGTTAAAAGGAATTTAAATTATATTCTGCTTCATCGTTTAAATTTAAACAACAAATGTACATAAAAAACTACAATACACTATTATTAAAAAAACAATAATATCCGTCTTTCTTATTGACTGACAGTAATATCGTGACAAAAAAAAAAAAAAAAAAATGAATAATAAATAAAATCCAATCATTATTGCCTATAGTAGTACGCCCAATTGTGTGAAATTGAAATTAATTTATACCTTATCCCCTTCACCGCCAGTGAATTATTAAAATAAAGATAATAATATATATTCACATTTTAAACTTAAAAAAAGACTTATTTTAATTAAACGATACGAAGAATCATGCCGTCATCGAGACGTTTAATTATCTGAGTTCGTTACATGGAAACACAAGAAGGGTAGGAGGGTATAATAACAAACACATACGACATATTACAAAACACGAAAATTACACATACCCGACCATCATTGATGCAGTAGTAACACGACAATTTCGTGTCAAAAAGCCGTAGCCGTCAAGTCATGGAATCGACAAAGATCTCGTCTCGGTGTCATTCTTATGTAATTGTTTAAAAAATAAATCATTCCCTGTACAATGTTTGCTATAAAAATATTATACTCCCGCCAAATCTATCCTGCGGGATATGAACATTTGCAGTACTTGCCGAAAGTGCAACGCAGGGTCGGTATTGCATTTCTGGTTGTTTTTTTTTTTTAGTGCTGCAGGTACCTTTATCGAACCTAATCGGTCAACTGAAATCACCGACTAGGTACCTAAAGGAACTAAGCTGCACCGCTCAGTATATTATTTCATACGGTTTACTCACTCGAGATGAGTTTCTATTACGGAAAGACACCGATAATGCACACAAAAGCACAATGCGCGTATATTAGGTATCTATTTTATATACGTTTGTGTGTTTCAAGTAGAATATTTGAGTTCTACTGCAAGTACCGTCATCGGCACCTGTCACCACGGATTAAATGTCCTTGCTTTTAGACACGTTAACATTTTAATATCGCCGTAATTTAATTTTCAGTTATCTAAACTATTTCCGCTCTTAAATAATACTCTTTGTACTTGGGATGCAATAATTGAGAATGGCTTCACCATATACCTCACCTCACCTTCCGAAAAGTTTGTGAATTTTCATGTATTCGCTTGAATTGTTTAATTGTGATTCGTATCACTCCAATCACTGATCTGTCATTTTCATGTTTTTATATGTTTCAATGTAATTATTATAATATTATATTTTACGCGTTTATTAAAAAATCGACGTCTTTAGCTTTAACATTTTCGTAGTTATTTACTATTAAAATGATAATATGAGACTCGCATATTTCGACTGTGGTGTTTGGATTTCCACGAAATAAGTCTGGAATTTTACTTATTTATAATTATGTCACTCTAATTATTCCATATTAGGTGCTTTTTGTCTCTAAAATTAAATTAAATCGCATCATAACCCGGTGACGCAAGTTCCTAATACTCTCAAATATTTTTACCCCAGGGTTAAAATTGTTTGTCAAAAAGGTAAAAATATACTAAGAAAATTTACAACACAGTGTAAATCAATATGCTGCTTACGGTCTTCCTTAATTATGTTACTAATTCTAAGCAAGATCATATTGTAAATCTTCTTTAGGTGGAGTATTGTTATTATTAAGTTTGTCAAATGGTTCCTGATGAACTAAAGAACAAATAATACATACATATATGTGTATATATAGACATAGGGTGATCCATTTAATGTAAGACACTCAATATTTCAAAAAGTATTAACATTTTTCAAATATCAAAATGTTATAATAGTTTAACATTTTTTATACACCCTATAATTTAATCCTTATATTTGTAGGTGAAACTACAATCAAATTTTGATTTTTAAATGGCAACCTATGTTTAACATGTATAGAATTAAAAAATCACATTTTTTATGAACTTTAATATAAGAATATTATTTTTTGAATAATCCGTTGGTGAGATATAGCCCCTGTTTAGGTATTTTTTGGAAGATGCTAAAGTATTTTTCGTTTGTAAAAATCAGGAATTAAATATTTTGTACATATTTTTCCAAGTTAAAATATAACCATATAGTAGGTACTTATAATATATAACTATCAGTTGCACTTGTCTAATCTTATTTATATTATGGCACGTCTTATTTACAAGCCATCTGATAAGTGATTACTGATTACTCCAATTCAATAATTTGAGTGATTGACGATAAAATTATAAGGGCAAGTGTAAACAAAAATAAAGCTTTCCTATATCGCGTTTTGATATGGTTATATCTCAAAAATTATTAAATTTAAATAAAAACTTTAACGCAGAAGTTCTTAAAAAAAATATTTTTTTATTCTATCAAATTTTTGTGTTATCATTTGAAAATCCAAAGCTAACAAAAAACAAAACGATAAAACATTCGATTTATTTAAAAAAAAAAAAACACAATCAAAAAATATAGGCATTTAAAATAAGTATCAGATTTGTATTTAATAGGTAAATAACCAATAATATTGTAGTAAAATAACATTAAGTGCTGCATTATTCTATACAAGTTCCAATTTTTCATAAATACTACTTTATTAATTGTGGTTATTTATTAACATCTAGCTTGACATCATTTTATTTGTAAAAATAGCCTGTTACACCGGCAACGTGATTGTGTTTGTCTTTTTTGATCTTATGTACCTTGAAGCGGTTCATAATTATTAAATACGTTTAATATATTATTATTTATTATTGTTAGGGACTTAAGTTACTTTATTGGCCACACAAAGAAAACATTATTAGGTTTCCAGAAATGGATGATAGTTTCGCAGAAAAATATGTCATACTTGGGTTGTCTACAGGCTCGTGTCACAATCAGCTGTCCTGATGTTTAAAATACAAAACTAATATTTTACCACAACCATTCATATGGTACATTTTTTAAATTCGTACTACGTAACTAGTTTAAAATATTTCATTTTCAAATAGTACGCACATTTTTAAAAATTATAAATTTTCGGATTTTTCAATTGACATTTATAAAAAACTATATTATTAAACTATAGAAAATATGAAAAAAGTCACATATACAAACTATCGATGGGTTATAAGAATAGACTATCATAAAACTTTCAATATTGTTGTTTTATAAATAATAACTATATTTTTATAATTGAATAATGTGAGCAAACCTTAGTAAAATAAATGAGTACCATTGCGACGAATTCGATCCAAACATTATCGATATTTAGACTTATCAAAGGATATAGGTATAATGTTTATGATCTTGCGGATACGTTCTACAAGCAGACGAACCCTATTATAACCATAGAATGCACTGCGTTGAATATTTGGTTTATCAATAAAATTAAAAATATAATTAATTTATATTCAATTTTAAATTATGTGTGTACCGCTTTTATATACTACCTACTAGAAACCGAGAGCTAGCTTTATAAAATACTTGAGTTATAAATTACATTTTAAGTATTCAAATTCATATTTTAAATATTTTTGAAAAAAGTCCCAGGCAAAGTATTTTAAATCTCATAAAATAATTTAAAAAAAAACGTGTTGTAAAATTATCTACCTATCAAATTAATCCAAGAAATGAAAATGCTGAAAAAAATTGGTTCAGTTGATTTATAAAGTAAAAAAAGAAAATATTGATAAACAATATGTAAATATATGTATAATATGTATTTGTAGTTACTTTTCTTAAGTACATATCTTTGTACAAGTAAAATATTGTACTGAAATATGTGTTTTAAATAATTTTAAAAATAAGTGCCTACCTATTTGTATCTGTACTTGAATGTATCTTTTACAAGACTGCCCACAGCCGCAATGCTTACTTTGTTCATCCGATTCAAATTTTTAATCCTAAACAAAGCCCGTCTATCGATGAGTATTGTAATTATTCGTTATTAGGTATGTTTGTTAGTGTGAATACGATTTCTATGTTATATTTTATTTATTATTATGCCGTGTTTTGTACATATATAATATATACATAGTGATTTAAAAATGTATATTACGGCCACATTATTGAATTAAAATATAGAAAAATGTAGGATACGAAAGTTTTTTGATTTAGAAACATCTAAAATGATTTTTACATTTTATAATTTTTTTACAATATTCAAGGGGGTTTTGGGTGGTCAATTTTAGAAATTTATAAAAACTTTAAATATCTCTCAAACATAGAGTTTTGTATTAATTAATGTTGTTCAAACACTAAAATATCTTTATTTTTTATCTTTATATATTTATATTTTAGGTTCCAATTTGAGTTTCTAAAGTTGACCCTCTAAAACCCCCCTAATACATTGTAAACAATTAAAATATGTACAAATTATTTTAGATGTTTGTAAATAAAAAAAACTTGTGTGCTATACATTTTTCTGTACTATGAACATTTATGTGATAAAATGGTTATAACATACATTTTGAATCACGCTGTATATACATTACAATCTGCCCATAATAATTGCTGCCGTGGCGGTGGATTATGAATATATTTTACCGCATATAATATGGTATACATATACCTAGGTACCGGTTACGCGTTGTGACTGAACCGACCCGATTCCGCTTAATAATAGCATGACAGATTATAGTGTGCGGTGGTTTATTTCCCACTTGCGGGCGTGCGTGTATGTTCAAACACAATAATTACACAATAATGCTGACGAGAGCAAACAGAGAACTCATTCGAGTCGAATATCGAAGTCTCTTGAATTGTTGTTAATAGATAGGTATCCCGACGACACGCACGCACGTCACTGTTTGGATCCGAATTCGCGTGTCGTTTCATAGCCGTCTGGTGATAAGACCTCTCTGTTTACCGGGCTAATATTATAATCATTACTGCCTATATTATTATTGAATTATTATTATGGCTATTATTATTATTTTATGCGCAACGCCGAGCGCGTAAGTATATAACATCCGTAAGATTTATCGTCTTCGATTATCGTTATTTTGATATTATTACCACTATACCGTTATAATTTATACTGTATAATATATTTGGTGGCATCAGCCGAGACGATAAACCGACATTATAATATACCTATTTATTATGTTACCATACTAGTTAATAAAAAGTTAAATTACATTTTATTTTTACTGATGCTACTTACTCATTAGTCCAAGAATTATCATTTTCACTCAGGCTAAATTTTTTACAAAAATAAACTACCATTTACTGATCATGTGCGGCGAGATATTCTGAACTTCACTAATTAAAGGTTGTGGTTTGTTAAACTATTATTAATCATAAACTGTATATAATTTTAAAAACCCGATATTCCACAGTTTTGCAAGTATTAGACTTTTTTTTATAATTATATAAAAATAATAGATAATGTGTACAGTTATCTTATTTTGTTTTTCTGGTATTTATTCGTTTTCACACGGCGTTATAGCGTTCATTTTTATTAGGTGACTAAGAAAAGTATATTCTGAGATTTATTTATTAGTCTAATTATTTCAAAACATTATGATGACTATTAAATATTTTTTTTTTTTTTGTCCAAGCAATTTTAAAAATAATCAAACCGATACAACGAAAACCATGACTAAATTAATTTATAGTATAGGTAATAATTTATAATGCACAATCAATAAAGAAAATAACCTGTCTTTTTTATGTTAACTTCTTGACTGCCACACTGATATTTGTGAATGACTGTCGCGGGTAAATTTTAGAGTCTCTGAGTTAAGTTTGTGTTTGAATTTCTCATTCTATGATCCTTTGTATACTTACTACTAATTTTATACTCAACCATCTTGTTTTCCTAATGATGGAATGAGCTAATGAGAACCAATCGTTCTTAAAAGTGTTGATTTTTGATTTTATATTATCATATTTACTAACTTACTATATTATTGTTGATAAAATTATTATTTTCTTTGAAGGTTTTTAAAAAATTTTATGATTAAAGTTATATTATCTATACATGGTGACCTGTTCGGTTTTTTTTTAATTAGTAAATAAAGAAACGATCAATTGGGGTATGTACCTACATCGTACAACGTATGTCTACATATACGATTCACCAAAAATATTATGCGATATATTTATAACTTTAAAAATACTCCCGATGTATATTATCCTAGATTGTTATGAGTCCATTTTTCCGATAAATATATTTGGGCTCTACAAATCCGCCAGAGCGGTTTTTATTCAGCTCTGAAAAAGTTTTCTAAAGAAAAAAATACATAATATACGTATATCAAAACCAGTAGTTCCCTTGCCGAATTTGGAACCATTATATTATATGAAATCAAAATGTAGGTCACGGATTCACTGCTGCTAATATTTATAAACTAAACTTCAGGGCTTGTATTTGAAAAAAAAAATCGTTTTACGTTATTTGCAATCCAAACGTTATAACATTTTTGCGTTTATCGTTATTTAGAAGTAAAACGTTATACAACTTTTACGTTCATCATTATTCAGAACTTAAACGTTACACAACTTTTGCGTTTTTCGTTTATCGTTAAAAATAATATCTATTGTGGGAATGACCCAGATACGAAACAATATTACTAAAATAAAAATAAAGTGCATGTATAAATATTTCTATGATGTCATTATTATGACTTTCATATAAATGGATTTTAAATTATTTTGTTTTGCGTTATTTTTTATTAAACTACATTCTGTAATCATAACGTTATTATGTTTGCAAGCCTTGCTAAAAATAGATACTTCCAAAAATATTTACATTGATTATTATATATCACGTAAAAAATATCTTTTAATATATTTTCAATATTTAACTATATTATTAATTATTCTACTTTTATAATGCATATCGCAATATATTTAATATGTAAGCACGATGAAAAAAATATTTTTTGGGCGCCAAATACTGTTAGTTTAAACCCTAAGTTTGAGTTCTCTGAATGCACGACACACAACAGTAAACAGAGGAACTATACAGCAAAGAGTCAACTTTTCTCAGAATTTGCATATAGCATTACATTATTTAAAGGACTAGCGCTCATATTTTTTTTTTTTTTTTGCTTAAAGTTAATTTTAATTGATTTTCCACAAGTTCTAGTCTATGTACATCTTTGAGGAGTTTTCGTGATTTTCCGCTCTGATTGTAGTTCGCGGGTTCTGATGTATTAGGTCAAAGCAAGAACCACATAAGCATGAGCCTTGTGTGTATGTGTGTGTGTTTTGACCTGAATAGTCAGCTATGAAAAAGAAAATTTTAATTTAAAACTTCTTTTACACAGATGCCGGTCGGTGTATGTATTGCTCACGTCTCAGTGGCTCTCATCTGTAGTATTTGTCTATAAATTCTCACACACTCATACTCACCGCAAACACATGCTTGGCACTCACACAGGCGTAATATATTTAGAGCAATCACGACGGTGTTACTGAGGTTTTGTGAACTTTTTTAATATTACTAGTGCGACACTCATGCAGCAGGTATACGTATATATAAATAAACGTTATAATATTATATATTGTTATATGTCCATGCATAATAACTTGTGTAGCAAGCCGAATAAGTTTATATTTAATTGTGCTCACATTATGCAATATATACATTATAATATTGCGTATATATTAAATTTTTTTCACCATTATGTCACCGTCTTCATTATTATTATTATTATTATTATTATTATTATTATTAAAATCACTTAATTAAAAACTGTGACCGGCTGTTGTCTTTGATAGAAATGGAGCGTTGCGCAACGTCCATGAAGAAATGTGTCTGTGGTAGCGATCGCGATGGGGTGGGTTAGATCGTAGAGGGACGGAGGTGATAGTGGTCCGTGGTGACGTTGAACAGCAGTGTCCAGGGAGTAGGAGATGAATTATTTATAAATTAATTCGCCAGAGTCTGTGTCGGTCTTAAAATTGGTTTTCAAAAAAATGAACTCCCCCTCAACCATCTTCTCCAATCGGTCACTATTACTTACACCACTCCTTTAATATCGTTTTCAAAATATTTATCATAGTAGTATAATAGTAAATATCTATGATTATTTAAGTGGAATAAATTGCATGTAATTTTAAATTGTTATCTCTTAAATAATTAGGTGCATCGCGCATCTGTATTATGTATAATCGATGCCGAGTTTCATTTATATTTATTTATTTTATATTTTGCAAACCATTATTTTTAATTATGAGTTATAAACACATTATTTATTTAAAAATCCTATTTATGTTAAATATTTTCAACTTGAAAGTTTACACTTGAACTAATTATGTGTAAGTCTCTATAATTTACCATTAACAGTAATTTTACAGGTGATTTGATTTTACCTTAACAATTTATTCGTTTTTTTTACCCACAAGTGACCACATAATTTATGTGTTTTTTAGTGTATTATCACGATTCATGATTATAATTAAAATTGATATTGCCTAACTGACAGTATAAACACGACAACATTAAATTAAAATAACTTAACCACTGAGATAGATAATCGTAAGTCAATACACATTATATTTCATTGATTGCTTTTATTTAATTTTATATTTTAATTATATTTTAGTTTATTTCAATCAAACAAATATTGATGATTAAGTATTTATTTATTTATTTTTGTATTCGTCAATATATTTTGGAGCAAAAATTGCTTTAGTATACAACGTTTATGGTATTTTCTGGTTGAAAATTTTATGTAGTTTTTACTGTGGAGCAAAATAACGTACTTTATATTGTTTTCTTGTAAAATATAATATTTAAATGTTCTGTCTCATAAAATATTATCTGTCACAACTGAAACAATTTTATAAGCATTTCTTAACAATAGTACTAAGTATAAATTATTGCATTTGCAAGTATTAAATTTATCTGCATCTTTTAAGTATTAAAAAAAAAAAAATACATTCAAAATAAAATATAGGAAACTGTTTCAAAGAAAACATTTCGAATCCTATGTTCTATAACTTTAGAAATACCGTGATTTTAAACCCTTGCAAATATAACACCAAATGAAATAATGTTTTAAGTTTTGTTAATTTGTAAGAACTGTTTATATTTAGATTAGGTTTTTTTTAATAACTTAAATTTATCGTATGAATTGTATTATCTCATTCCTTTTTTTTCTTTGCCCAATCGTTAATTTTTCAATGTCCCATCGACTGCAAGAAAGAATGATCACTTGTAATTTTAACAGTATGTGTATTGTTGAAACATTATAAGCGATCATGAAATCTAAATATTTACGTTTTTTGATGGAAATTGTAATCTATGTTAATGATGAACATTGTTTTATTGTCCTTGTGTGTACATTAATAACACTCATGTGTGTAATTGCGACTAAACTTTTATTCAGGCATAACATTTCTTAATGCTCCAAAATTTATAAATATAATTTTTTTCAAGTTTATATTAAACTCCAACTTTATTCTATTTATATGTCACAAAAACTAATATTATATATATTCACGCATAGTAGTTTTGTAAAAAAATAAGAGAAGGAGGAAAGCTTGAAATCCACGGATACTCGTATTATGGTACTGATGGTTTAAATTACTTTGTTTTTCTAGTAAAAAAACAAGTATCCGTGGATCTAAAACTGTTTTAACGTCATTATTGTATAATAAATAAGGTACCAACTGTGTAGTTTGATATTATTAGTATAACAATATTACGGTTTTATCATCATCGTTATCGTTGCTAGAATCACATTTAAGTCACTTTATAGTGTAAGTGTATAGACTCTGTTTGATCAAAAGTAATTTGTGATATTATGGCGATGTTATTCTAAACTTATAATATAATAGTCATTGAGTTTTATTTATTACACCGTCGGGGGCAATTATATTAATACATTTCATGCGTCCAAATTAATATGAAACAAATTGAGCTAATGTAAAATAATACTTCAATACATTTAGGAAGTTGCCTTAACGTTTAGCTAAAATATTAGTTGATGTCAAATTTGTTTTGTGATATTTTTTTGTTTTACAATAAACCAAATCTACTGTATTTTAAAACAATATATTCATATTCTATAGGAAAAAAAAGCAGGTTACCATGCTGTGTTATAAATTCAAAGTTAGACGGACGAGACCCTTTCTAGTTCCTTTTGACATTTATACCCTCAACATTCGGTCCTTTATGTGCATAATATATCATCCTTACAGAGTTTATGATTTTCCAAATTGCCAGAGTAGTGGTTTGTGGCCACCAGCGTCTGGGCTACCATTTAATTGTAAAACAATGGTAACCCACTGAAATCATTCGGTCACGTAGAGAAAACGAAAAATTTAAATAACAAATTGGATGTATGCTAACGACTTTGATAAATTGCAGTAATTGTGAATGCAATTAAATGTTATAAGTCTTCGAAGCTTCATCTCTGGCTTTTAGTGTATATTAATTATTTTACATTTTAATGTTTGATTTACATCTGGCTATTTTTTTTTTTTTTTTAATTTAAATTCAAAACACTTTAATATACAAATGCAGATTTATTTTTAATATTTTGGATTTATATTAAACAAAAATAATGTCACTGCAGAATGTAAAAATATATGAATACAAAATAAAATTGGAAAATGTTTTCATTGTATTAAAATCGAAATTGAGATGAAACAAAATAAGAATTATTGTCGTTTACTTAAAATGTTTTATTGAAAAATAACCAACGGGTTGCATATAGTGCCTGGTGTTAATTGCCAATGTACACAATAAAAAATAATAATATAACAATAATAACCAACATGGTGCCGAGTTATTAAACTGTTTCTTAGGACGCTGTTGTTTAAAATATACAAGTGCTTACGGATTTGTTTATTCGTTTTCGTAAAATATCGTCTGTCGTTATTTATAATAATGAATATATAATATTATCTCAACTTAAAAACTTATTCGCGGTTGCTAAAGCGGCGGAACTGTGCAGTTATATAGAGAAAGAGTAGAAATACGCGCCGCTTTCGTTACGAGTTTGGCTTTAGGAATTGATTCGTTCGGAATAGTATTATTATTATTATTATTATTATTATTATTATTATTGTGATAACTATTACGGGGCTTTGTATTCCCGCGGTATATCGGAGCCGGGGCAAGCAATAATCATAGTAGTAACTAGTAATAATAATAATAATAATAATAATAATAATAATAACAATAATTATCGAAATTGTCGCCGCCGCCGATTAATGTCGAGCATAACTTTAGTCGTGGCCGCCGGGTACCTGCCGCACACCGGCACTCATTGTGTTCAAACTAACTGAATTATCCGAAAAGTTTTGTTAATTCCGTTCGGAAATTATTTTACGTGCGTCGCAAGCGACGGTCGGAAAGGGTTTGCTTTTGCTGTCTGTGCAAGACGAGATCGCTCGTGCAGACGTTCATACACGCACCTTCGACACGTGTACACACACAGCCGCGTTTTGAGCTTTGAACATTTCTTGTCGCCCGTCAGACACACAATTCCGGTAAACGGTAAGACTCGTAAGTCGGTGGGGGGAAGGGATAATGCGCTATACGTTATATCCACCACAATCACGATGGTTAGGTACGACTATGGTACCAAAATTACACTATGCATTGGGTACGGCCGTATATGGGTCGCTGGTTAGCTGATAAGGTTATAGGTTACGTACGATGGCAACTAACGGCGCAGTATAAACATATTTAAACATAAATTATTTATGATGATAAGTACAAAATAATAAAACGGAAAACGGTTAAATCAGTGTTTCTCGATATATTTTACTCACGGAATCTTTGCAAAAACTTAAACAATTTGTGAAAAAACATTTTTTTCCATAAATATGGTAACTCACGAAAAGTGAGTTTTGTTAATATATATATATATAACAGTAAGGGTGGTTTTTAACGTTGTATTTTATTAATAACCATCACAATACCATTAATGTACATGTCTGATCTTAGAATTTAATATCTATCTCAAAGATAGATTAATTGAGAAAATTGGAATCTTTCAATAATTTTTTTTTTCATTATTGATCTTTAATCCATTAAAGTCTTGAGCAATAGATTCTTCGATGATTAAATAAAAACAAATTTCAAAAAACAACCAAAAACATAAGTTTTTATAACTTGTTACAGTTTGATAGGGGCTTAATAATTTTTATTTTTTTTTTTTGAGGTATGGTTTGAGTATTTTTGATCGATCGTATATCGTATTCACAGATGTTATAATACAAATCACTGTAGTGATACATTTACAATAAATTCTTATAATATACAGTTAAGTCATAATGACATAAATCTCAAGAGGGATAAAAATAAATTTGACTTATATATTTTTTGAGTTGTATACTTCAAACACAACTTAAAACCATTTCAAGGAATAAGAAAAAATTTGAGTCATCGAGGTTTTCGAGTTATCGAGATTCAACTGTACATGTTGTGACGAATATCAAAAAATTTGTAGGCTTTAAAATGTTATAATATCTACGATAAACACACTGTATAAATATACATCTATATTTTATTATATGTAGTCAAATACTAGCATAATACTGGGTCGAACAACCAGTAAAATATTTCAAAACAATGTCCGACGACCGTATAATACCGTACGGAGATTGTGTTTCGGCGAATTATTTCCATAATAGCGCTGTACCTTGTTTCATAGTTATTATTACTATTATTGTATTCTTAAAGCGCCGAGGGGAATAGATCTGAATAGAATAAGCGACTGTCCTTTGAGATTGGACTTACCTGGAGGACATACCATGGCTGGGGAGTAGTAGATACAAGAGCGAATATTTGTATAATGTACAGGATGCATATAATATTATGTGGACTAGGTGACAATGGCAGTCGATTCAGGAAATTAGTTTTAGCCGCCGAAACAGATACCGTGTTTAAAAAAATGAACAAAAAAACCATCCACAGAATACATATATATTATTTTGACAAAGCACTTGCAATTTAAACGACCCACACCGACGACGTGTTCTTTAAAATGCCCCAATTACGCGCAACGGTCGACGACAAATGTTCATCGGTCAATGTTGGTCGTTTTTGGGCACCCGTTTTTATTTATTTTTTTTGTTCTATTCTTCTACTTTCTCTCATTCTCTCTCTCTCTCTCTCTCTCTCTCTCTTTATCTCACACTGAGCCCCGTGAATTTCAGTTGCCTTTGTGCAAGTCACAACCCATTTTATATGTTTTGTTTCACTCGCCTTTATTCTTCAAGAGCACCACCGTAATTGTTGCGGTCCACAAACATTGTTAAAAGCTCTTTTATCGGCCACACGTGTGATAATATTGGTGGAAGGTGACGTGTCTGATCGTCAGAATACCAAATAATAATAAAAAATAATTGATATGCCTATTTAATATCGTTAAACAGAGAAAACTTGCTATACAGAGTGATCAGAATTTCATATTGTACAAATCGTCTCATACATACAAAATAAAGATTATTTATAGAATCAAAACGCAAAAATCTCAAATACTTGACAAGCTGTTTTATTGTAAACACCATTTTAAATGTGTTTTGGAGGAGGAGAAAGGGGTAGACGATTTAAGACCAAATACCAATGATAGCATTTTCATGCAACACTCTTTGCCTGATAATAAGACAGCATAAGTATTTAAAAATTGCATTTGATGAACAAGTACTATATTCAATACCTCGCTTCCATTTTAATTTCATCACAGCAGTTTACAATATTCTATTTACAGTATCGATTATAGAAGTATATAATCGGTAGTACTGAAGTAACGAACAGATAAACTGAGAATTATGTAAGTTTTAATTCTTAAAAAAAAATAAATACTCTTGCGTAATAATTGAGTAGAAATCAGGAATTCTCATTTGCTTTTCAATTATTAACTTCTCAAACTACTTCAATAGGCGTTGAGAAAAAAAAATTAACTTTTAAATTATTTTATATTATTGTGATTATTATGGAGTTGTTATAGATTACAGCTTTTCGATTTTATACATTTGCTCGATGTAGCATGTTTATATGATAAAATTTCTAAAACATGGAATTTTGGTCACTTTTTTTATAGTTTCATTTAGGTTAGTTATAAATAAGCACAGCTGTTAAACCTGTATTTAAAAACATAAAAACATGATAGTCAGTAGTTGGCCATTCAAAAAAAAAAAAAAAAATGTTTTTGTTTAGTAAATTTATATTTTATTTTTATAATCAGGTCAATTAAAAAAAAGGTACTAAGTTATAGTATTATTACATTTTAGAGTTTAAATTTTTCAAATTATTTTATATTGCCATTTTATTTCAACCAAAATAATAAAATGTAAAATACATAATGCTTTCCCATACATTATACATTATAATTTTTAAATTATTTTTAAAAATATAATAACAAAATTATATAGAAAAAATATAATATTTATTATTTAATAAGTAATATACTTCTGTATAAAGTACACTTGTCATAAATACGAAATACCAAATTTCATCTGTTTTATAAATGATTTAAGAAACAAAATATGACATATGAATTACATATAATATATTTATTACGTACCTATCTATAATTGTATCTTAATATCTGTTAGTTCTTAACCTAATAACGAAACTTTAAATGCAAACTATAATGATAAATAGTTTGTATAATTATCATTATAGCAGAAATCACTCATCATTCCTCCCCACCGTGTTGTAGATACAAATACACGTTTAAAAAGAAGGTTTGATCGCAGCCTACCATCAATTTCTCCCGAAGTTTATAATAACATTATGTAGCATAAATTGCAAGTGTTTTATGTCTGACGGTGAGAAATACGCATATTAATATATAATATCAGTAACAAATGCACATGGACTTTATGGTTAAACTTTGACATTCATATGAGGCCCAAACTATGCCGAATTATGCAGGCGTGGTATCCGCTTTCTCGAGTGCGAAGTTTTGCGTCATATATACGATGCTCACGCATAAAGTATTATAAGGATACCCCAACGTCGTAGGGTCTACAACATCGCAAATATTTTATGCGGTCTCAACACGGTTTGTCAAGTATTCTTTTTGTTTTTGTACTAAAAACGAGATCGTGAAAAAAAACACTGAGTTTTTATACTATTTAGCGACGGTCGTTTGTTGTCGCACGTGGACAAAAGCTTTTTTATTTTTTTCTCCACAGTTCTCGAAGCTTAGATTGAGAGATGGCGGCCACAGTGGATAGGCCACGTGACATTGCATTGTTTTTAATGAAGGCGCTACGCCATTAGTCATAGGATCGAAAGTGATAAAGCTTCTTACCTGTATATAATGTCTGCTTTTGTGGCACGCGCACGAGGTGATTTAGAAAATCCTCGTCGCTGGGTAGAAGTGCTTTTGTCTTCTCCTCTCCTCTACTCGGTCGTGAGACAGACCGCGGCGATGGCGAAGGGTTTCGCGGTCGGGTTAGGGGTTGTTGTAGACGCGCATCACGAAAACGACGACGCTTTTTGAGTGGAATAGCATCGGGGAATAAAACTACAGCGTCGTCGTTGTTATCATAATCCTACCAACTTTACCGGTCTCCGTCTCCGGTTCCTCGGCACCACTTCCTTCACACCCACCCCTTACTACCCTCTTACTCGATCTCTCTCTCTCTCTCTTTCTCTCTCTCTCTCCGCGAAAACATGGTAGTTCTCGACCCGCCGCTGGGGCCGGCATCCTTTTGCTATACGTCGCAGAGCCCGCACGATGAATACGCTCGTTTCTCTCAAAGAGTCACGACGCCTCTCCCGATTGTTAGGTCTCCGGACCACTTACAAGTTGCCACCCTCCTAGGCCAGCCGACAAATTCCGTTCGTTATTTATCCGTATCGCGACCGTAATGAGTTTATTTTTATTTCATAAATGTGCGTCGTTTGCCGCCCACTCGTCGGAGTCGTTAAATGTAAAAATATGTTTACATGGTCATTTTATGTTCCACATTTTTCTGATGCACGTTTTTTCATATTCAAAATCACAAAATAGTATTAAATCGTATAATGCATAATATACAAACTAATATTGAGTTTTCGTTTATTGCAGCTTTATGGTGGTGCTGATATACTCAAATATTAGTTTTATATATTATGTAGAATATTTTTTCATTGTTATTTGTTTACTTTTGTTTGAAGATAAATTTGTATAATATCGTATTTGTAAAACTTAAGACAATTTTTACAGTTTTAAAATTTTTTTTTTTTTTTGATTAGGTTTATTTTATGAACAAATTCGTGAATATATATATTTTTTTATTTATATCCGTACTTTATAACTACTGTGTTATGATAAGTTTTGAAAACACCATAATCAAAATAATTAATATTTGAACAACGAATATGAAAAACATCAATGATGTTCCTAAAATGCAAAAATTCAAAATCATTTTTTTTTTTTTTTAATTTAATCTATTAATTGTGACTATAATATGTTTATTATATTTTATGAAAACACTATAAATATATGAATAACTTTGTACCGGGTACCTATTCTAATAAATACCTAAATGAATCATTAATTAAACAAGCTATATATCGTGTGCTATAAAGAAAAGTCACATAATAGCAGAACTACAACTTTTGATAGCTAATTTATAAGAAGCGTCCGAAATTAATAATTTATCCGGACATAAGACATATTTTTCTGCGAAAATGTCGATCGACAAAATAAATGATGCGTCCAGCATTTATTTCGTACTATAATAAATATACTTAATTAAAAAATGATCGTACTAATTCAACCGCACTCCAAATCGACAAGATGAATTAATATTTCCGTAAGAACGTTGTATTGTTTAAGTTTTGCTATTGTTAGTCTCCGTAGACATTCGGCCGTTTAAAGTTATCCATTCCCAACGCGTACGTACCTATATACAGAACGTTTATGAAATAACAATACTACACTCTGGTTATCAACAAAATGTTTTGTTTGCATGGGACTGCGGACGAGGGGAGAAGAACTTGTAGAGAGGCTTGCAAAAGCAGCATAATATATCGCAACGGTCTAAGTACAACGGTGATGACGATGACGACTATAATAATACATCAGCCATAGATAATACGCTGTAGATCGCATCGTTATCAAAATGTTATATAATAATCGATAAAGTCATAATATCACTATTTGCATTCATTGTTATAATATTACTATGCATACTCAATTGCGTGGTACGAGAACAGTCGCGAATTAATAATACGTATGGAAAATAAGAACATACTAGTATACCGCACGAGACATCAGACGTTCAGTGCGTATTGCGGATTATATATATTTTCATGGGATTATGTTCATAACGCTCGCAACCTACACGCAAAGTATACTTAGTTAAAGACTTAATTATTGAGTGCGAGTGCGCTGATGATAATAATAATAATAATAATATGTGCAAATGCGTAATCTCGGAACTGGTGGGAGGGAGCGTAAACGGGGAAAATAAAATGTATCCTCCTCCCCCCCTCCTATTTCGATGTTTATTCTATTGAATGTGAAACAATACACGTTTGTTTTTATTTATTTATTTATTTTATTATTACTTTTTTTTTTTTTTGAAGCGATACGACCGAGTTTGAATATTATTTTCTGCGTGCGTTTTATGTAATTACTATAATAATTGCCCGCCGTTCAAATATTTTTTATTGTAATAGCTAATACACTATTAAAGTTTTGCGAAATCACACATTATTGTGGATAAGTGCTGACTTAATATATATTTTCATTCATTTCACAGAGTCACGTTGGACATCAAGTACTAATACAATGATATAACGTTTACGTATGGTCATTATTTGCAATTGGTAAATTATTTCACGTGGAGAACCCCGGTATTGATTCCGCCGGCACTTTAATTGTGCGCACTATCTGGGTAGCAAAACGATAATATAATATTCGTTTTTGCCTCTCCTCCGAGAGAAAACAACGTCTCCTCCAAGTCGTCTCACTGAATCGTTGCGTTTCGTACAGTCTCTACAATAGCGTTAACAAATATTTGACGGACGGAAACACTGCACCTCTCACCGTCGACGACTTTCCGGTAACATGTTGCGCGTGCATTATCGTTTGTATTTCTGAACGTTATTCGATACGCTATGATATTATTATTGCCATGAGTGCGCAGACAAACTGGGTGTACCTACCTCCATACGGTTCGCCGAATGACGGTGCGTGTGTGTACCGTCATAAAGGCGAATGCATCCGCGACAGTGGGTCACATGTAAGTGCGTGGGCGCGAGCGCGCGCGCGTGTGTGTGTGTGGGTGTGTGGGTGTGTGGGCGGGTGGGTGTTTATTTCTGCCCGTTTTGGCGCTTTCAAATGATATCGACGGAAAACGTACTTGGCGTTTATGCGCGCACAATAATAATGTTGCCATATTTGTTCCCCGTGTGCTCTCGCGCCGGAACGCTGCGAGGTGGCTCGACAGGCTCGCACTCCAAACACTCGCACACACGCACGTATTTAGGACAATTAATTCGAATTCGTTAAATCCCAAACACCGAGCACCATTAATTACGTTTCTGCGACACGGCGTAAAATATGTCATATATTGTCACGAACTTAAGTGCGCACGCGATTTTCGTTTCGTGTTTGTAAACGCTACGAAAATATAATAATTGCTTACAGATCGTTTACACTATACACCGTCACGAGGATACATTAATTCGGTGATTCCAATAATTATATAAAAAAAAAAAAAGTTTCTAATAAAATCACCATCAAATTCCATAGCAGACGCGTACAAATCAATATTTAACTTTTAACTGATAGCCAGTACATCTAAATATTTTTGACGGTATTTCAAACTCTCGTTGCCTGTATGCAAATGAAACAAAATAATCTAAAAACAAAACTGATAATACAGCAAAATCTTAATATTGAAACTTTAACATTCAAAAACCGTTTTCCCAAAATCGGTACATTTGTTTAAGTGTCGAGATCCTGCAATGTCTGGATACGAACAATATTATTATCTTAAACAATTTGTATTTTTATTAATGTTTTAATTTCAGGAGAATTAAAATTAATAATATACTATAATCTCGTACTCTTCCAGAACACTCATTTCTCAAATAGACTCAGATGCTAAGCTGGCCGAGCTGTAATGTTTTTTTTTCAAGTAATACAACAAAAACACTCTATAAATCGACTATCAATCAAATATTTACAAAACGATATTACAATAGTTGTTCCCTCGTAGCTTCGTGGTCACCGAAGATATCGTAAAATATTTTGTAATCATCTGAGTACGTGAGCTGTTACTACATTATAATATCAAATAATATAATATGTTATAATAATTATTATATTACCGCATATTTAATATTATATAATATTATGTTATACGTCAGCGACTGACAATTATAATGTTTAATTGAAGTCGTTAAAGAACAAACTAGCTATGCAGTATATTTAACTCGTATTTTATAATAATTATTATTATTTAAAACGCAACACATCGTCGATCTGTAAGCTCTACAATCACTGTCATCTATAATTTATTTTATAAAAGTTTTAATTTCAACAATCTCCGTGTTTTTGGCCATGAATCTTCTAATCCATGTCGTTCAATTTCACGTATTATTGTATTTACCAAACGTACACGAACATTAAGCTTTCAAAAACGTCATTATTGTAATTGTATGGTAAAGTCTTACTCTGTTGCACTTGACCATTGGTCAATATCTACCTTGTAATTTGAACTACACGCTATGATTATAGTAATAATAACAATAACAATATGTAGTAAAGTCTTATCAACGAAAACTATAGAACAAAAATACCACCATGACAGTTAAGTAGCCAAAATTACCCGTCTAGAAAGCTGTGTTTTCGTGATAGTATTGTTAAAATGAATGTACTAAAATATATTATAACAAATGCAACGGTCGTTCCCTCGAAAATCTCGCCTATTAACAAATAATTAAATAGATTTCGGTTACCTCGATAAAATAAAATATTTTTGGTCAAGTCTTTGGTGTGCGAATTTTAAGCTTCCTAATACAAAGTTTTTCTAACAATTATCATTTGACAATGTGCTCGAGCACAATATCATTATTATTATGATAATATATACTTCAATTAGTGTTTAACGGCTCTATGATGTCTGTGACGATTCAAATGGGAAACTTCAAGACTTTTTATGTGAATATAAGCCAAATAACGTGTTCAATGTTAACGAGCCGGGTTTTTATTTTTAAATGTTCATCTGATAGAACTCTAAAGTTTCAAAATTATAAGTGTCATGGAAGAAAATTTAATAATATGAGATGGTCACATTACTTTGCTATTAAATGGATATGTGCATGCGACACCAAATAAACAATCAAAAATTACTGATTTTATGAAAAAATTAAACTTTACCAACTCATGTATATATTTCTCGTATATTATGATTTTACATATTTATTTTTATTAATCTAAAACGAATATTATACATTTTTAGTATTTTGATTTCAATTTTATCTAAAATCTTGTTACAATGCTTTTGATTGCTTTATGCTCTTGACATATACAATTTCGTTGTCAAAAACTCTCGATAAAACGAATTTCTTTTACGGTCCTGGAAATTCGTTAAACAACGAGTCGACTGTATATACTCATAAGATTGTAGACGAATGCATCCAACTATACGGCGATAATTATTATAAGCATCATTATTCATCGTTTGTTATTAAAATGTTTGTGATTTAATTAGAAATTCAAATTTTTAATTAATATTGTTATATATTTCATCTATAAATTAATCAGCAAAGTTAAAGGCGACAATGCGAGTTCAATAGCATTAAAAAAATGAAATTTATTATATACATTATAAATATGAAAAATACATTTTCTCAGACCATTCCATTAATAATGATTGAAAACAGTAAACGGTAAACAGTAAACAAGTATTATAATGAAATACTTTGTTATCTCAAAAAATATTAATTTGGTATATTCGTAATTAGGTCTTTGTCGTCATTGACAAGCCAATATGCCGAGTTTCCGTAATTTTACGGTCATGACGGTTCATGTACTCGTTTGGACGGTGGTGATTTAGTTTTTATTTTTTTATTTCAAGCCTCTACAGATATATCAAAAATACATTTAAACGTCATCTGTTTATGCATACAAATTTAAAGGTAAATTATCGTTTATAGCCGATAAAAAACATCATGTACAGATATTACAATTAGATATTATATGCTTTGTATAGATAAAACGTGCCAATCGGTTGTATTTAAATATTATTTATCACATTATAGTTTATATCATTAGCACTGTATATTATAAGCATTTATTTCAGCAATGATAAATATTAATAAAATAATGTTGCCCGCATAGTAAGGTTTTCAATACATTTGGCGTAGTCATTACTTTTAGTTCGACATGCCTGTTCCAGAATATTTAAGACAGTAAATTATCATCAATTATGCTTTAATCTACATAAAAACAAATAATTACGAAAATACTACACTTCATCTTACATTCACCATTAAAACTTCTATCGATAGCAAATTATATAATACAATTATTCAGTCGTTGTAAGTATATTATGAAGAATGCCACTGATCTTAGCATCTAGAACTTTGCGCCACTAGGTGTATGCATGGCCTATTTAATATCGTCCACCCAATGATGACGTTTCTGTGTATCGTTACATCAGAGAACCTGCTCCGCCGCCGTAAAGTATCGTTATTAATTGTTCGCTGGAACAAAAAAAAAAAAAAAAAACAAATAAAAAACAAAGGCTGTGGGACCTATCCTCCCCGTCACATTGCCCATGTCTGTTCATAGCTGGTCACCACCGAGTTAAATAATATTAATTGGTACTGGTCGCGACGCACAACGTCCAAGGGGTTGGGGTGGACCGCGGGGAAAGCGTAAACGACGAGAGTACTCATCTTCTTCGTGCGTTCTGTCCGTGACACGACAAGAGTCGTATATATATATATATATATATATATATATATTATAAAGGTATATATATATATATAGACGTGCACGCTTACAAGCGCATACCGAACACTTGTGGGGCCGAACGAAAAAAAAAACCCACCTTTTTCACCCTTTCTACCGCCACGGGTAATTGACGCGACACCGTAGACCCAGACGTATACTATGATATATGCTGTATACGACGACTACAACCATCAACTTTTAACTACTATCCGTCAACTACAACTACAACTACAAATGCTACTACAACTAGTACTTCTACTACTACTACTATTACTGATGCTGCTGCTGCTGATACTGCTACTGCATTCGAGACCGGCCATTAAATTAAAATGTTGCGCTTTTATGCCAGCCGACGAATACATAAGAGATGACGAGTGCCACTCAAACGACGTACACATAATATACGATCGCGAACGACAAAAGTCACCGCCGCCCCTCGAAAACATCTTGCAACCAGGATTTTCAGTTTTTCCTTTCTGTGCACCCGTTCACGTTTTTACGTTCGTATGTTTTAATATTGTAATATAAAATGATGTTCACAAAGAGGTTTTTATTCAACACGTGCCATAAAACAATATCTCATCTCAGTGATGTATGATTTTTTATGAATTTATTTATTTTTTTTTTTTGCTTTTTACTTTTAAACACATATAATGCAATTTACACTTTTTATTATGTATAATACATATTAACCGTCAAATATTCTAGATCTGAATAAATATAACATAAATAATGAATTGTTTTAAAATCATTTTTGCACCGGTTGATTCTTGGAAACTTATTTTGTACTAATGTCAATACGCAATACTTTATTGATTCATAAAACATAATAAATACATTCTATATGAAATATATAAAATTTTCTTTTATCGAAATAATAAAACACATTCGTTTAAATTGCTCATAGGAATAAAATTTATACTACTGAAAATGATCCAGAATTTCTGAAATTACATAAATCCATAAAAAAATTATAATTTTTTTCATATTATTATAGACAGTTATGTTGATTTGTGTATTTTCTACATAAGTTATATTTATATTATTCTATATATTTTAATATTTTAAAATGTATTTTAAAATCCTACTATAGTACAGAATATAGTTACTCGTTAATATATTAACACATAGTTAATATGTTTAGCAGAAAAAAAGAGTAATTTTGTTTAGAGTAAGTCCTTATATGGTTATATACACTATTCAATTATTGATGCAATCTTTTTAAGTGATTTTCTAAGACGAATGAGGAAAATATAAAACAATTAATAGCAAGTCACACAAATGTTTTGTAAATTATTAATTATTATCAACTACCATAATATTATAGGGACGCCAATAAAATATTCATATGACATAAACCTATTTTAGCTCCTCATTAATTTTTTTCTATTTGCTAGTTAAAGTCTATATAGCTATAATATATAATATGGATAGGACTAGGGTTTAGGATGTTCAAATTAGAACGTGCCCCGAAAATCTTTATCAGGAATTCGATATGTCCAAGAATATGAACGCAATTTGTAACATTTATAATTACACAATTATAATTTCGTATTGTTTGATTTATATTACCTTTAGTGTCATCTCCAGTTTTTGTCGTATCTTTTTATTTAACAGTGAGCTATTTAGTGTTTAAAATAGGTAATTAAAGAAATACCTACAAAAAGGCTGATTCATTTTATAAACTGTATTATATTTAAATTTAATTACTGTTAATAATTAAATGATTTGTTGGATTAAATTGTAATTTAGTACTCGCTATGCGTATAGTTTGTTTATTTATTTTTTGTATTAACGTAATAAAATTATATATATATATATATATATATATATATAATTGTAATATAACTCGTCAATTTCACACGATAATAAACATATTCCAATATTTAAACCTAATTTTCTGTTTTTACATTTTTTAAGTAGGATATTTGATTTTATAAATATAAATTAAGTAAAAAAATCTAACTTAAATATTTAATTGAAATACAGGATTATTTAGTCTCATTACATTACGTAATCTCTACTTCGCTCGGGAATTTCTATATGATTCTCACAAATGTCTACATACATCCAAGAATTTCCAGAAATTGTTCATCCCTACATCCAAATGATAAAACATTATATTATATCTGTGGGGACACGAAATTCAATGGAGTGAGGACTTTGACTCATTCAGTCATCCACCACTAATGAGCGACCTATCTGATAGCCCTGCAAGACTATCAGATTCAATTACATCGACATTCGCCATTATAACTCACAAAGACGTTAATTTGCACGTTTCAACACGTTTGTGCTCGATTCAATGTACACGATTTTCCTCGCGTCTAAAGGTTTTCGTATTTTATTATTGTTTCCCGGCATGTCTGCAGTAGTATATATATATATGTGTGTGTGTGTGCGTGCATGTGTATCATATTTTTGATGATTTACGACGGTTTATTTCAAATATGTTGCTATAAAAATTTAGCAACGAGTAGCATTATATCCAGTTGTCAGCCAATAACAAAATAGCCTAATATCGGAAAGTCTATAAAAGAAAGGGGAAAAAAATAATAAACTATAAAAATAGCCCATAAAAATCGAGGGGAGTATAACATAATACTCTACTTTCTAATCTGCGAAACAAATCGTAAAATATACGGCCGGGACCATCGCGGGGCTAGGAGTCATGTCATAGTGTGCTCAGTTGTAGCGGAAGTCGGAGTAGTAGTAGTAGTAGTAGTAGTTATGAGTGTCATAACTCAATAAATGAATGATACGCATTACATAGTATTATATTGTTAAACAACTACGCGTATTACGAGTGAAACGTTCACTGCTGTTCGACTATCTTATCTCTCCTGCACTCACGAATTGTGCAAGTACAGGTTTGTTGTTGTCGTTGCAGACGTGACAAACTACCTGACGTCTTGTGTTCATCGAGGTCTATGGTAGTTGGGTACAACGATCTCGTCTATCTTAACACACATTTTTTTGAGAGAAATTGCTGATGGTTTTACTATGACACTGCGTTCGAGTTCAATTACGTTACACTTTTTTTCTATAATTGGTTTTTTTTTTTTTTAAACACTTTTTTGGGGCATAGAAAATTTCAGAATGAGTTGATTCCTCACGTATCTGTACACACAAAATCGAATACGGGTATGGAGGCACTGTTGCGACGGGTGAAGTATTTTGCGTTTTTTCAGGAGAGTCGTAATAAAAAAAAAAAAAAAAAAAAAACTTCTGTAAAACAAAACTAGTATCGACGACATACTATACAATTCGATCCTTAAATCAAACGGCCCAAATAACTGCAATATCTCGAGCTGGATTTTTTGATAATATTTAACTCAGTGTTAAAAGAATAAATGGAATGATTCAAACGGTTCAAATAAGATATAGAAATTGACGTAATTCAATACAATTGAATGATATTTTGTCTGTTCTCGTCACATTGCTAATAAAAATGATGGGTTGTAAAATCGATTTTAATTGTTATCAATTCTGGACGTACAACTCCATCACAATTTTTTTAATGTTTCTCCCAATCGTTTATTATTGCATTAAGTCAATATTAATTCGAATCCTCAATACATAGAAATAAAATATTTTCATTATTTACAACGTTATTATTTTTTTTACAGTATATTACCACATTTACTATCATACATATCGTCGTTAGTCATTATAATATTAATTATGTATCTATTATAGTTTTAATCATAGATTGTTCTTTAAGATGGTGGGTACCACCCATAGAATAAAATTATTTATTTTTTAAAGGAGAATTTTTTTTTTTTGACACAAACACGTTTTATTAATTTTGTTTGCCGTACTATGAAAACGAGTGCTTATTTTAGAATTTTTATACCGCAAAAAATATATATATGAATATTGTAATATATAATACATTGTTTGACTGGAGTGCTCAGAGTTATAGATTTGACATATTGACAGCATTTTCTATATGAATTTCGTTATGTTTTATATAAAAGTAGCTCAAAAAATCTTGAACATATGAAAATGTATCAGTTGAAATGTATGTTGTCACATACAAATTTTGTGATATACTATAATAAGAGTAAAATTAATGAACATAAATGTATGAACAGAATCATTTTGAAATATAAAACTATTTTCAACTTAAATTATACCTATTTTTTACGGTTTAATATAAATTACTATTTTTAATAAATTAAATAAAATTAAATAAATTGAGTATAATATTTTCTGTGGAAGTTTAAAAGTGTGGACACTACATTTAGTTTCCTTAAAACTAAACTTTAAAGAGAATTCAATAATTTGTATTTACTTCGCCATTCTTTCATTTATGACTCAAAACGGAACATCGTGTTTAAAATTGGAAAACCCTATTAAACCTAACCGTTGAGCCTTTTAAATGTGCTTACTTATTGCTTTATATAAATAAAATTGACAATATGATTAATAAAATGTATAGTCCTTTAAATTAATTGAAAATGTCGGTTGATAAGATCCGAAATGAAAATATTGTTTGTTATTGCCTACATAAAAAGCCAAAACCAAAATAAATGCGTCCTCAATAAAAATATATTATATTTACGAGTCAATAAAAACACAATTAAGATCGTGACGATAGATTGGCGGTATTCTATAGAGCTGTTTTCCACCGTTAAAATTATGTAGCATATATACCATCGAATTTTATTTGCCCACGTCTATAGTAGTTGCTTTGTATAATTTATTCACCGATAATAATACTTTACATCCGAACAGCAACAACGATTCTATCGGATTATTGAAAAAAAAATATAATATTGCATGGACGACATTGAACGGCGGTATAACGACGCGAAAAACAGCGTCGGAGCTTAACAAATCGATACGATGTTCGGTTTTTATTGCTGGTGGTCCGCTCGACGAGGATTCGACATATAATTTGGAATTAAGTCTTCATCACGACGTAGCTTTTGTCGAGTGTTATAATAACCAAACCGCCGTTATATACATGAGTAAAATTTAAACGTATGGTGGCAAGTTATAAGGACAAACTCGCGTAATGTCCAACACAGCGAACAGCGAACAACTTTGTTCGTATATTATTTCGTTTAAATAGGAAACAAAATGTACGCCCACGGGTTGGAGTATAATTATTACACTAACGTCGACCTTTTAGTATTTTACGACGCTCTGCCGACTCGCTTTCGTTCGAAGTCCAAGCAATGCTCTTTCGTTCGTGATTATTACGGTGAAAAAAATAAACAGCCAGATGTATTTCGGTACATATATAATTACATGCCTAAATATTGTGCACTACAAATATATTACTCTAGTAGGTATTGACAACTTAACATTAATTTCTTTTAGCCATTTGAGTAACCCATAATTCACAAATAACAACATACGAGCGCCTGTTAATTAAACTGCATATATTATGGGCAGATGTAAAATGTCTTTGTATAACGCGAGTTACAACATTCGAAGAAAACATAATGCAATAATGACCGAAACATCGGTTTTTTTAGGTTTCATATAACAATTATTTTCTCAATATATATTACAAAAAGGTTGAAATATCGGGTTTTTGATTAAATATTAAGATTTCGTATGCTATTCTACGGCGAGTAAATGTACAAAATTACATCATGAAATGCCGTCAATAAATACATATTTTTATAAGTATACTGTGCTAGCAGATTGTATTGTATATATTTTTTAAACATCTCTTCGTACAAAATATTATAATATAGTCGAAATTTAATCATTGTAATTTTAAAATATAATTTTATAGTGATCAAAGGAATAATTTTCAAACACTTCACGATCTTAATGTATCAGAAACACGACATGAGAAAAACTAAACTCCAAAATAAATGCCATTTGAGTAATTTAAATTTAAATTTTCAATTTAAATATTGTAAATTGGAGTTAAAATACAGAGATAACCTTTGATCTGAAGTTTTTGGACAAAATTCATATTATGTTTTTTCGATACCCCGTTACACGTGTATTTATGGTGTAAAATCGCGATAAATGAAAAAAAAAAAAAAAAGAATAACTGGCAAACTGAATTTTGGAACGAGACCATCTCGGTGTTTTCCTAAAAATGAACAACAATGATGCACAAAAATAATATATTATAACGTTTACGACGGAAAGACTGAACTACTACAAAATATTCATTAAATTAGTTCGTATATTCTGCCGGTGTGAGTTATATTATAGCCTCGGCGGTTCTATATACACACTCGATGCAGTGCCGCGTGTTTACAACGTTTTGTGTATTTCGATTAAAATTCGGTTTCTTGGAAAACGCTGAAGGTATACACGCTCCGAAAGTTTTATTTAATTTTTTTCCCCTTTCAACGTCACCGGTATATTAATGTTGGGACGCGAACGTTAATGTTTAACCGGCTACTCTATTAATCAACGAGGACTTCATTGTAGTTTTCCCGGAGCGCTTACGTGGTGCAAGTTATATATTTTATGCTTATATATATATATATATATATATATATATATATATATAAATCATTTGAGTTATCGGAGAACCCACAATATATAATATACGACCTACTCATCCACATACAACTGTACTCTCGAAATGCACACATTATGCAAGTGCTCCGATTTGTATTTCGTTTATCGGCACTTTGACGGTAACGGTGCCAGACACAGTGATACGGTTTCTAAGGAAGCACGGAAAATAAAATAATTATCTACAATTATAATAATTTTATGAATTGGACCATTTCGGTTTGGTAATTTACGAGTAAAAAAATTAAAATCAATACGGCTGTTTGAAGAAATTAATTATTAACCTTCAATCATCGATTTCCATCATGGCATAAGCTACGTACTTTGTCGTATCCACATAATACTCATTCAATATTAATAGTATTTCTAGACCGAGGTCCGGCTTCAGTAGTCAAGTTAATAACACTTATCAGCTAAATCTTCCAGTATAATACTACCTAGTTATAAACTGGTAGATATAAGCTTCGAGAAGAGTAAAATCGTACTATACACATATATAAATATATCGTGCTAGTTATACTAATAGAGTCGTATGAATGAATATCGCTCGTTGTCCCCCGGGTTCGAACTTGGTCGTGTGATTCTTGTTGCCGCCGCAACATAGAAATTATATATATTTACGATCACGGGAGAAGCAATCTGGTCACACACAAACATATGCCTGCGAATTATTGTTATTTCTGTTATCTGTCTTTCGTGGTATATAATGATATGCCGATTATAAATATATTATATGACGTTATCGTACGCCGCCGTGCCGGCGACGAAAATATCTAACACGGCCGCTGTCATATTATCCCTTGCCTTGTACCGAGCGGCGTAGCGTCGAGACCGTGCTGTATTATTAATTTTCTATGTTCACTAGAGCACACGGTAAAAAATATTGTTTTTATTATTATTTTATTATTCTCATCATATTTGGTCTATGCACGCTTAATCGCCGAAACTTATTATTTATTTGTCAACTTGTCTATTGCTATAATCGTGAGCCATACGGACATTATCTGTATTACGTTTTTATTTGTATCTTTTCATACATTATTTATCGTTTAATTATTATTATCGTGTGCATTACTACTGTTCCATAACTCTATAAGACCAGCTGGCCAGTCTGCGCTCCACAAGTTGTGTTATTATTTGTATTATTATATAATATTATAAATTTTTATTTGTTGTGCTATAAGGGCCGTACATTATTATAATTTTATTATTTTTATTATATACATTGTTGAGCCAGAAGGACTTTGATTACTATTTATTACAATATACAGCTCTATAGCTGTTCATAATATTTTTTCATTTTGTTAGGCCACTAGCGCCAATTATTTATTATTCATGGGCCACATTTTGTATGTTGCTGTGATTTATATATATATATATATATTGTTCTATTGTACAGCAACATAAAGTTACCTATACTTCTGTTATTATTTTTTTCATACTAGATTTAATTGTAAACAAACACACACACACGCATACACACTTATTCACAAATACACATATTTCAGAACACACGCTACATAGCTCGACAGTATTTGCTCGGCGATTCCGATCACTACTGCTCCGAGCACCACTAAACACCCAGCTGTCCTCCATATTTTAAAAATCTAGCTGTTAGTGGGCACGCAAATTTTAATCGGTGTTCGTGTACGCATCCTATCATAGTACGCCCCGGCTCTTACAACTCTGATTAGCCAAATATTCGATGTAATGGAAATTAAATTGAATAGTACTATTATTATTATTGAAATAAAAATGATTCAAAATATTTAGAGAAAATTACACGATCGTCAAATGGCCGGAAATCGTTTCACCGAAAAGCGTACATATAGGTAGGTACATCAAAAACACGTTAAAGTACTGTCATATTGGAAACGAAACGGCAAAGGTGTTACATTATAATTTAACAACATGCACGCATTATATTATTAATTTATACGTATGCAAATGACAATACAGTCATGTTTTCGATACACTCTGATATTACGTATCAGTCAACAATCCCAACTGTTGTGTACCTATATTATAACAGGTGTATACAAGAAGAACGATGCGAAACAATTAACGAAACAATAAAATAATATAATAATATTATATTTACACGGATAATGTGAACTAGCTCATTGTCGTGTTGTGCAGGACGTGCACGATAAAGCGCGTAATTATAATCGGGTGGACAAATCAGTGCACGTGTAGTACCCATATAATAATAAATGTTGTTATTAATCCCATCGAGTCGATAGTGAACTGCGGACAAACAAGTCCGGTTCGAATATTTTTAAAACTTTTTTTTTTATCGAAACGACACACGCGTCATATGAATCGAGCACATGTCATCAATAAAAATTACCTAATTACGAATAATAATATGCGGTTTTTTGTTATCCCCAACGTTCGGCCGGCCGGGTAATAATCGGAATCAGACGATCCACATTCAATAGTATCGATCGGCCACCGCTCAATATGTTCGTATAATCTACGCATTGTAATAATAATAATAATAATAATAACCATATACAACGACCACGTATTACAAAAATATAAACATGTTCTCTTATACAGATCGGCAATGCGTGTACACCGCCGATATTATATTATACAACCGTATACACCCCCGTGCCACACCCGAGCGACCACCATCTCGTGGCACTCCGTGCGTGGGCGTGTAAAACGCGAATACTACACAATTGCTGCTCGTGCTGCTCTCGAGCCCCGTCAAGTCGGCCGTCGTCGTCGTGGCAGATTTATGGTGCTCGATTACACCTCTCGTACACATCGTGCACATAGGCCTTCTCTCCCGAAATCCCCGGTCCGAGCGATGCATCCCGGTAATTTACTGCCACCGCCTCCACCGTCAATCCACCTCCCCCTCCCCACCTCCACAATTGTTTTAACGTTGTTTTGCGTACTCGCGTGCATGTATATGCGTATATTATACATATAGTTGATAGAGGTTGGCGGTGGTGAAAAGACACGCGTCCGGGGCCGTCGCGTCACGGACGATTTATAGTGGTCGCTGTGCCGAGTGGCTGACAACGTCGACAACAAACACACCCCGACGGGGCGAAGGACGGACGACAAGGGATGCGCCAAAACTTTTTTCCGGACCGTTGCCCAAAAAAAAAATAAAACTACTCTGACTAGTAAATGAAACGGCCTTTCCGATAGTTTTGACTATAAGTAGTGTGAGAACACTATTTCGGGAAGTCGGACCTGGACAGGGTATCCGCCCGCGCACACCAATCGCATTTCCGCCGATTAAGTTTTTTTGTTGTTTTTTAACATCGTAAATCAATATCCGGCGAATTTATGTCGCGATCGTTACGGTTTCAGCTTGATATCGATTGAATAAATCGCGTGGGTTTTTGTCGTTATAATTTAATCTGCGGCCGTCGTACCCATAATTTTTGTTTCACATCGCACGGCCGTGCTGTACCGATGCTTATTATTAAATCACTGATTCGTTAATATTTACTCATCCGCGTTTCTATTAATTGTGTTTAAAACCAAAGCAGCCTAAATTCAATCAAATTAATATTAATCATGCAACACTCACACAATATTAATTTAAACCTTAAAATATATTGCAATTTGAATAGCCAAATAATCGATTTTGTGTTTAAATGGTTAGTGGTGCATGTTATAAAATATCATGTACGAACAATTCGAACCCCTTCATCCATATTTACGTTCCCAGTGTTACATGTTTTATTTTGGTTTGATATGAGTGTTTGATAGGTGTAAATAATCTCAAACGCATACAGAAATAAACGATTCTTCTTGGATATAGTTTTTAGTATAAAACCAAATGGAAAACCCGAAATGAAACAAAACTTTCTTATTTTTAGTAATATACTCTTGTATAAGATATATAACACATATAAATATATATATATATATTATATATTATAAACAATTTTCAAGTTCCTATCAGTAACAAAGCATGTGTTATATAAGATTTCGACAAAACATAGTTTTACGTTTTGACAATGTTATTAACATAATATAAATAGTCAGATAAAAACATAACGTTGCAATAATTAAAGCATAACATAATTTAGTTTGCACCACAGAATATCCAAATAAATTCTGAACTACTTGAAGTGAACCACAGACAAATATGATAACATCGCCAGAAAGATGAGCATTTAATATGCCGTAGTATTATGTTTATATTGTCTAAGGAGTTAATTTCGTTTATCATCCTTTTCATTATATAAGCGTATATAATGTTCTTACGAAATTCCAAAACCTTTAAGAAAAATGATTTGAATACAATTTTTTTTCAAATAAAAATGCATACATTATTAAACACTAGAAAATAAATTTAAATATAAACACTATAGCTATAGAGTTACAAAAAAGTATTACATTTTAATAATATATTTTCAGAAAAAATGTAATTATACTAGATTTTGGCTGAAAAAAAATATTTTAAATAAAATATTTATATTATATTCTAAATAAATATACATGTTTATGTATCGTACAAGCACACGTATTTTTATAAGTTCTATACATAAATTCCATAGATGTTGAATAGTGTGTGACGGAAATAATGTTATAAAATATTAGAATGAAAAATAAGACCTAATGTTATAATGCAAATACTACGAAGTTCAATGTTTGAATCAAATCTCATATTGATATATGATATTATAATAATCTGCCGTCTAACTCGATATTAATTCCTATATACTAGGTAACGTTAAACGACAATAATTTCACCATCGTTGCGACAAATGTATGTACTTTACCGGTGTCTAGAACTATTGAGGTGGGATGCAAGAGCAAAGATTATTTGCTTATTTGAAGATCAAAATTTAATGTAACGTCCCTAGAGCACACCGATGGGGGGGGGGGATGAGAGTCAATTATGATCGAGAGACGACGCTAAAAGATAGGGAGCGTGGGATCGTTTGATTTACCTTCTTCATCTCCATCGTCGGTATACCAAGACCTTATAAGTTATTATGATTATTATATGAATACTATTATTATTGTCTACCTTATGATATAATAATAATAGTGGTTGCATCATTATATAGTGTTCCAGAATAATTATTCGCGTGAAAATAAATGAAACTGTATACATAGATCTTCATGAATCACTGAAAAAGTTTCATCAATAAAAAAAAAATGCTACTGTCACCACCCACGTCGTAAATTGAGCGTTATCGTCAAATTATATAATTTTTCGTGAATATAATTCGTACATTCGAGTCCATATTTTTATAAAAAGAAATTGAATAATCCAGTAATGAAGAGAGTGCAATCCTCAGAGTAAGGTAATTGTTTATAAACATTTATCACACCCTATAATACGCATAATAATAGTATGCTCTTAAGCGAAAATCAACGAAATGTTTAAATGATTTAATTAAGACAATGCTCAAATCGTACATCTACGTATAATAACACAATATAAAAACATGAATTGCTTAGTTTAAGATTCACAGTCTAGCCATATACAATACTTTCAACCTCGTAGAAAGTCCGTTTCATTACTAAAAGGGATAAACACTAATAAATAGCATTTCCAAATTGTGGAATCAAATGTTTAAGCATTTATTCTATGCCAAAATTCTAATAAATTATAATATAAACACAATACGCACGTAAATTTACGCATTTACTACCTAAAAACGTCACTTGTTAATGCCTAACATTATTAGTGCTCAAACGTTAAGCTTTTAGATTTTGCTAGCTTTAAGTGAATATAATATATTTTAATAGAAATATATACCTCAGTAGGTATTTGCTATATTAAGCATTTGTAAATGCGAAGTAGGTATAAAACAGTACTTGCAGGTAACTTAAAAATTGAAACGACAAACTAACATTATTTTTCTTTTATCTTTGTGCTCTCTCACTCTTACATTGGTGCCGAGATAAATAAATAAACGAATTTTAAGGGATGAAAATTATATTTTTCTGCTATTCGTTATTATTGAATGTACCCGTCTTAGCGTGTCAACTTTGGCACACGCACTTATTCCTTTTTCTCTCAACTTACAATTGAATCGCGATTGTTCAGATCGGTGCAGATTAATCGGTTTTTTTAAAGGAATCATGTTTTTTTTTAATTTCTCGACTGCTGAAATGTATTTTAACGTATCTCACGCTCTTTTTTTCTTTCTTTTCTTCGGTATATATATATATATAATATTCATTCATCTCCATCCGAATAAAACAATTGATTTTATTGGCTTCCCTTGTAAATACGATTCGTCCGCCGTAGATCAGTCGATAAAACTCCCCACGTGTCACCCGCCGTCCGACAGTGCCGACACCGAAAAAACATCCTTCCCAACGTCTAACCAAGTTGTAGTGGTTATGTAGGAACTATGGTCGGTGGTGCTGACGGATGAGTGGTTACGACCCGGTTTCGGGAAAAAGCCACGTATAAAATTTAACTGCATTCCGGATTAACACTTTTATATTATTGTATATATAACACAATAAAGCGATTTTAGTTTAATTTATCATGGAGAAGCGGTGGTAGAATGTGCGAATTTTGTGGTAAAATACCGGTGACTGCTACTACTAGTGCTAACTGGTGGAGATGAGCAAAAATGCCCGTTTGACATCAACTTCTCCAGTTCGATGAACAAATCGTATGAGATACATGTTTACCAACGAAGGGAAATGTCATGATTATTCATCTCCTTGCCGTTCATTCCCACAATTGATGAAACATTATTTATGCTTTAGTCCTCAACTATATCAGTCATAAATAGGTATCCATATTATAAAATTCCATTGCATTTTGTTTATAAATATCGAAGTAAGATATGTTTTTTCACCTACACATATCACGTGACAGCATACCTACTACGAGTTTAATTTATTTATTTTGTTTATAAACTAAAAATAATTCCTATTTTTAAATAATTATATTTATATTTTTAAGTATTTAGAAAACTAATAATAATAATAATAACAATAAACTAATAAATAATAATATTAATGGTACAATCAAATCAATTTGTATTTCTATAATGTATAAAATTACTTTTACTTAAAATTTTGAAATTAGCACACAACACGGTGATTTTTTGAACTGCATAATAATCAAATTTTATAATAATATTAGAGTAAAATTTATCAAAGAAGATTATACTGTAATCCAATTTATATTAAATTATATTTTTTGATGTAGACAATTATAATAATATTATTTACGGAATGCTTAACATCCATGCTACGAAATTGCATACACGAGACGCCGCGTTAGTATCAAACTTATTATAGTATTATAATATAGGTTATTATAATATTACTAATATAATAATAATTAATAATATTATGTTGGTTGTTGAAATATGAAATATTGAGTTTAAAATTTTTAGTCGGTGATGATAGTACAACAAGGACGTTTTGGTGGTTTGTTTTGTTATTATTATTTTTTTTTTTTTTGACGACAACGCTAATATAATTTATACTGGGTCGACAACGCGCGTCTATTAGCAGTGTCGGCACTCACGCGTGATGTCTTGTTTAGAGTTTAACTCGACAAATTACATTTTTTTCTCTATACTTCAGAATTCCTCACAAAATCTACGAATATATATACATAATATTAATATAACATTGCATAGATATGCATCTGGTTCTTGTAAAACCTTTATAATTGACTATGATAATATATACATATATCTTGACTCTCAACTGTATTTTTTTTATTTTTGGTAAAATGTAGAGAATTTAAATTTTTTATGCAAATTTTAATTAGAAGAGGTTTTTTTAAGGGTTTATTTTTAATTGTTTTCAACACATTTTACAATATACGCGTTCTATCATTTCCGAACGACGTGGTTTCTGTTTATGAAATTTAAATGTTATTCATAACAATGTAATTATGCCGGTATTTTCTATTTGAATAATTTTGAATAAACGATATATTTTTGATATTATTATATAATTAAAAATGCTGTACGCCAAATGTAATGTTTCGTTGTTTCTGTTATATACAATTGGATCCAATGACTAGGCAATATAAGTTAATGACAACCGTTTTAGTGAAATAATAAAAATAAAATAATGATATACGTGTTTAAATAATTAAAAAAAAATAATTTCTGCATTACTTTTGATATAGTACAAGTATAAAACTATTATCATTGCACAATCGTCAAAACAACGTGTCCTATAGGTTAACCTCCAAAAAATTATAAATCAAAAAAAAAATATTTTTTCATATTTTGTATTGACTATATTTCAATATTTTTGTTTTTATCTATATGTTTTATTGAATTACATTGTTGTAATTTAAATTTTTATATCTTTATTATTAGTGGTTAATCAGCATGTAATGATCCATAAATTAAATTAAATGCATGTGAATAAATACATATAAAGTGTCACTGACGTTTATCGTTGTTGAATCAAAAATAATTTAAAAATTTCTCCAAAATAAAATACTCGAAATTAAAACAATTTATACGAACCTATAAATGACACATTCAAACAAATATCTAGTTTAAGTGAAATATTAATTTCTATATATAGGTATTTTTACAATGGTAATTTGAAAATATAATTGCTTATTATCTTTTTATCTTGTCCATAATAAGTAGTGAATTCTCTGAAAATTCGATTATTCCGGTAGATATTTTATGCATAAATTAATGATTTTTATGAAAATTGTATACTGCGTTTATTTGGTTGGTCTTAAATTGTATTATTGAATCATTTCTGTACTATAATATTATTTTTGCTTAATAATTATGCTCAATTGAATTATATAAAGTTTTTTGATAATATAGTTTTTGCAATTGTTTTGTTATAACTATCTACTTTTATGTATGAAAAATTGTTTATGAATCATATGCATTATGTCAGAAACGCCGCGCTTAAATAATTTCATTATGTATATTACTTAAATATGTTTTTTTTCTTTTTGCTCCTTTGGAAGTATTTCATTCTTTTTTCACTCGCTAAAAGCACAAATATTATCATACTTAATAATAAATGGTTGTGGTATAGTGAAAACGTAAATAATTAAAATAGCATTATTTAAATTTGTTTCTGGAAAAAAACTCGTTTCTCCGAGCCTCTCGGAGGATTAAATTAATTTGTTATCCACGATCGCGTCACGGTTAGCGGAAAAAATAGTACCTTGGAACGAAGGCGAGATAAAAACAATAATAACATTACATGTAGGTACTTACTCTCGGGGTGTCTAATGTCAGAAGCAGTGCAATGGGATGCTGGTAGGTAAAGCGTAGATCACACCGGTCGGGCCGGTCGGAAAAGCGTTCGGAGAAGCAATCGAGGAGCCAGTAGACAAACTATAAAAGTTTACCTACCCTTAAAAGTGTGCGCGGAAAAGTTTTTCACTTTTGAAAGGCTATTAGTTATGTGCGGGTCGCTTTGAGAATGATTTCTCCGTACCTATTCATATATTATATGGAGGTGGCAATGCTGGAGATAAATACGAAAGATAATAGAAAAAAAAACTATATAATATCTTTAATGAGGTATTATGTGTTTAGGGCGCAGGCCGATTAAAACTCGGAGGGACCGACGAATGAACGGAGTGGGGCTAGAGGGGTGGGGTTTGGAATAGAGATGATGATGGTCACGGGAGATAGCGTTGGAGAAAAATGAAACGGAAGTATATTCAATTACCCTGTATATATATATAGAAGGCACTCATTTCAGCCCCGCGGTTAAATTTCTGTTTTTATTTATAGTCCCACGACCGTTATTCGTTTCGGCCTTCGGCTAATAATAATGCCACCGGAAATTAATATTTTTTAATTCGGTCTATTGCAGTATTATGCGAAGTGCGGGAAATATAAATCACTGTTTGGTTTTCATTATAATTTCGAAATGCCATTTTTTTTAATTTGTACTTTTTTTTTATGAGATGTGTTTAAAAATGAAAATCATCTTTTGATGTGCCGAATAAAGAAAAAACCTTCGTGTAGTTCTGCATTTGGGATTCCAAGCGTATACTAACCGACGACAATAATTTATCGGTTGTCTTAATACAGTCGACAATACAACAATTTGACACGAATGGAAATTTTTCGATTTCTATTTTTCCCGCCCGCCAAACCACAGTGCCAAGTATTGCTTTATTGTAATAATATATATAGTACATTCCAGCAATCCTATATTATTGTACGGTGCGATAAATGATAATGCCGAGTGATTTCGCAAATCCCTGTATAATAACGGTAATTTGTCTGCTCAAATAGTATATCCAACCACTCGATCAGTTAAATTCGATCGATATATATACATATATATATTCGGTGACTATTTATTCGTACCTCTCTGTAAACAGAAGGACGAAATTCTTATTTATTAGACGCAACATATTTTATGGACAGTCGGGATCCTTTTAAGTCCGGGAATTTTTATTTACTCGGAGGCCAATATTTTTAGGAGTTAATAATACCTATCACGGATATTATAATCCTACGTTTGGACGTTAAATAATAGTAAGTTACGATACGTTTTCCGAGCACTTAAGTGATTTGAAACAATTTTTTTCCGTCTGTGAGTGAAAAACTTTTTTTTTTACGACTTCCGAAGATTTATTGCTCGACCACAATGATATGTTCACGTTCATATATTTCAAAGAGTACGTTATATATATAAACAGATAAACAATATAATATATATAGCATATATGTACATTATGATTTACAATATTGAAACGAATAAATCTTATTATCCGTGTAATGCGTTAAGATAGAGAAATCTTATCCATCGTGCCTTATGCGAAAATTAACATCACTTATTATTCTGTATAATATGGAATAATTGTCAATTTTTGCATTTCTTAAAAACAATTTTGATAGCTTTCTTTATTTTAAGACTCCAATCTCTTATATTTTATTATTATTTTAGTTTATCTCGAGTTCCTGTATTTGTATCCTAGAAATGTTATAAATGTTAAAATACCATAAAAATGCGTGTATTATTAAAATTACAAAGAAAAGCAACAACGCGCAAATTTAATTTCTTCTTCGAATGTATATACATAACGGCATTGTAGCGATTGATCCTACGCTCGTCTATATACATGATAATATTTTTTCAAAATCGTCTGCATTATGTGTTTGTATACTCTAATCCAAATTGTTTTTTAATTTTGTCGTTTTACATTATCTTTATTTAAATACAAGTATAATTTATCGCCATTCTGACTCTGTTTTATAACGACGCACATTGACTCTGTTTTAATTGTTCATTTCGCACCTTCGTCTATCGTATATTATTTTCTCCGACGGTTTACTGCGTAATCGGTCTTATTTGTATGTACAACATACGTATACATAATATTTCGTACAAGCGCAACGTGCATCATAGTTTGCGATTATTTTTGGTTTAACTATATTTCAAAACAAATGTCATCGCAACGAAATCTGTAGGTAAAATGTCTTGCTAGGAACGGATGTTTCCCGAAAGTATTTCAAAACATGGGCGATGAAAAGTTTGGCAATTTTCGAAACGGGCTTCCGTCAAAACCGATCCGTCGAATCGTAATAAATAATATCGCTCGCTCGATCGTTTCGACTGGTATCAACCATACGGCCACCGTTTTACCGGACTTACGCCGCGACCGCGCAGAGATGGAACTACTCTCGTCGGGTGCATAACGCTATGGAGCTGGACGTGGACGTGGGGGGGGGGGTGGTGGTGAACTTTTATGGTTACGTCAGCGATCGAGCAGAGCGCGTCCCCGGTGTAGTTTATGCCTGTATGTATATTTTATGAGTTCGCGCGGTTTGGTTTAGGGGTGGAAATTCCATCGCGATTTAGCGCATTTGGTGAATTTACCGCCATTCATATACGAACGACGCCGGCTGAATATTGTCGCTGATCTGATTTCTATATTATTTTGCAGCGGTTGCACGGCCCGCCGCCGTGCCCTGCCACGGACCGTTTCTACGAATTGGAAGAAAATAAAAATGGAGCGAAATGATAATGGCGAGCGCGCAACGGTATAATCTTTATAGTGATATGGAAATGCTTCGCGTTTATCGACGTCGTCGCCTATGAATTGTAATGCGCATTATTGTCGACTTTTACGGTTATTCCGTTTTCGCAAATGACGTCCCGGTAAAATACGCACGGGTTTATTCATTTTTAGTTTCCATCCGAAAACGACGCTTATCTCAAAAACGGTCACGGATGCACAACAATTATTGGTATGACATTCCCAGTACCGAATAATGCAATATTTTCAGGGAAATCGAAATTTAATTGGCCGTGTTGTTATTGGACACGCAGTTTTTGACCAGAATAATATTATGTATCCTAAACAAAAATTAATAATTAATAGGACGCATTCGATTTTTCTCAAAGTTTTCAAATTAAAATTCATAAAGAACAAAACAAAGCCGTTTTAAAATTTAAAAAAAAAAAACAATGAATTATTGATACCGTCCAAATTGGTTGAATGTAATATTCGTTATATGATTATTTATTGTGTATTATTATTATATATCTTAACACTGCGTATTTATGTGACTATCACTTATTGGTTTTTTCCTACAAAATTAGAAACACAATTGTTTTACTATTCATTTTTTTTCTCAAATTTCTTTGTCACTTCTTATATTTTTACCAAACAATTGTTTTTAATCAAAATCTACACTGATGTTTAAAGGAAAACCCTGACTTTTTCAAATAATTTAAGAATTATGTAATGCAAATGTTTTGTCATCCACAACGTTTGACATTCAATTTATGGGTATTCGTAGTTATACTATTCTGAAGATTGTAATCAAAAATGGGGATTGAAATTAAAACTATCATTTCTTAAAATAAATGTTTATTTTTTTCATTATTTCTCGTTGCAGTTCGGCCTTTATCAATTAAATTGGTTGGCGAAAATCGTCCTCTATCCGCAGACTCACCTGTTAATGTCAGTTGCCGAGTTACAGGGGCCAAACCACCACCAATCATCACCTGGTGGAAAGACGCCACCCAAATGACAGATGCCAAACAAATAGTAAGTTATCCAAACATAATTATTTCAGTTATCGGACTTTGTAAACAAATGAAGTATGCGAACTTTTAATTAAAATATAATATTTAAAAATGTATAAATAATCATTTTAATCTAATCGACGTTGATCAACTAATTTTTGTAGAATTGTATAGCGTTTAAATTTAGTTTTCTTTTCAAAAATTATTTTGTTTTATAAAAAATAACCCATGTAATGAATAATTCAAAATATATGAAAAACGTCTTAGAAGTTTTACTAACATACGGGATAGCTCTATAAAATACAAGAAAAACTTTTAAAATTTGTAAAGTGGATTTACCATCAAAATTAGTTTATAACCCTTGGATTTTTGTAAAACCATGAAAAAGACATATTTTATTTTTGAACATTACGCATGAATCACAAATTATTGTAAATAATGATATGCAATTAGTGTCATTTTTATTATTTTGGTAATATTTAAGTGTCCACGTGTTTGTACATCATTATAAATCATTTAAGACGCTTATAAATAATTAATAATTAATAGCTGGACTATTTTGTACCAAATATTTCAATGAGAGTTTCAGTAAAAAAAAATTCTTATGCAGTATTTTATTCTATTTTCGAGAACTCCATCTTAATTCTGACAATACCTTTTAATATAATATAAATAATGATAAAAAATCAGTTGAGACGTCATAGCAAGTTTATTTTTTTTCTTTCGTTCATTTTTCACCAAGCAAATGGTTATGTTTTAGTAATATGATGACCTCAGATTAGGACAAAGAATTGAACAAATCTCCACCAATGAGGTGTTACTTCAAACACCCTTCATTTTAAATGTCTGCTGCCTACACATTTATCGAACTGAGTGATTAAGGTACCTTGTTTTTTTCCTTCTAACATATTTCATGTTTATTCATATGCCCAAAAAGTCAAATAAATATATTATTTCAACTTGTTTTTTCATATTTCATTTCAAATACCCACTTTTTAATTTGTATTAGTTTCCATATTAAAATTTGCAAATTTTAATATGCTACCAAGTTTTTGTTATTATTAAATATATATGTTTAAATAAACATGTATATATTTTGTTTATTATTTGGAATTTAATAACTATATTAAATAATAAGTAATAAATACATTAAAAGTTAAAATTAAATTATAGTATTCATTTAAATGTAGTAATACTTCAGTTAGATAAATAAAATTATAGTATAGTGGTGTAGTCTTATAATTTGTTCAGATGACAAACACATTAGATAATTAATTATGTTTAAATTTAAAACATGTTTATATTTCGTTAATGTAATTAAATAAGTTTATATAAGCATTATTTGAATTTTCCTATTTTTAATTTTATTTATATTTGATTTTTATCAATGCATCAATCATACAAGAAAATGCATCTAAACAGTTGTGCATTAATATGCATATCTAAAGGAATATAATATAGAAAACATGATTCAAAATTGACTATGGTAAATGCTTATCTTAAAATTAGGTCAGAACTTGGATTGATGAGTAAAAATAGTATTTTTCATTCATTTGCAATTCGATGCAATTTTCTACTAACAATATAGCATGGTATAAACCAATACACTAGAATTGGAATTAATAAAACAATAATTTATTTTGTGTTTGAAAATTCTATACATATAGTATATGTCATTAATTTTAGATTCTGAATGAGGAGCGATGAATGTTTAGTTTTACAATGATGTGTGTGTGTTTTTTGTGATGTTTTATCAAAATTTAAAATTTAACATAACCATTTTAGTTATTTACTCAATAACGAGGTACATTCGCTCCTATCGTATTAAAGCGGAGCGATTACCTACTTCCCGCCTTGTTATTGCTAAATTTTGAATAATCCAGTTCAATAACGTTTTTTCATGATATTAATTAGTAATTCGACAGAATTATCACTAATAAAATGCACTGGTTTTCATACCAAAAAATCATTGACCTCTAATTATCTCGGTATTGTGTTTGAGTTATACGAGATTTTCATTGACCACATCCTTTACGAAGAAACTTTTCAGGTTTCAATTAATCAATTAAAATAATACTTATACTATACATATTATGCGTGGTATATAAATATTTAATTTTAGTAACTTTTGCACAATGATCCGAAAATCGAACAAACAATTTCCTAAGTTAAATGAATATGGAATAAGTACACACTACACATAAGATGTTACTGTTCGCCATAACAACCTATATGTATATTTATGATTAATTTTAAAAAATGAAGTTTATGTGCACCATACAATGTATATATACACATTATTATATATTCATATATTCAGCTTAATCAGAAACACAAGTCTAAATACAACTCTAGCATATTTGATACAAATTTTTAACTTATAAATATGTCGACATTAAAACACTTAAAATGTATTTGTTTAATTTTTAAACTGCTTAAAATTAATAGCAAAGATTGGGTAAATTATATTTACAAAAAAAAAATAATAATAATTAATATTATTTAAATTGTTCTTAACACTCGGATATATATTTAAACATTTTTTTAACGACTTATTTACTTGGGCGCCATAAATGGTAGTTGGATAAAACAAATTCACAATTAAATATAAATACTAATAATTATCAAAAAATTATATTTTCAAATTGAATTCTATTTTATACATATATATTTTAAAATGTATTATGTAAGTCTGTATTAGGTTTTTGTTTTCACTTTAACAATCTATAATTAATTATGATTATAGAGACATTCGCAAGTACGGAAAATAAAACTAAAACGTCCCTGTGTTAAAATATCTTGTTTATACGTAGTGTATGTGGAGCACGCGCGGTTATAACATCACGTTGAAAACTTTCTTTTTCGAGTTTCGATTGAACTCGCCCAAAAACCATCGTTAACAATATAGTTACTCTTAGCACAGTAAACTCCAAGACATAATATATATATATACATTCTCTTTTGTTTTTTTCTCCCTATACATCCGATCACAACGTAAATTACATTAAATCTTCTGACTGTCCGACATCGAAAGCCTCCTTGTACCGCCCCTTGATGTTATATATTATCCCTCGTTTTGATGTTGTATGGCTGTAATAAAATATATATTATTTTAGTATTGCGGAAGGAGCGCTTTAGAAATTCGTAAAAGTATACACTTACCTCGGTTGCGTAGTCGATTCACAAATAATATATTATATTATGTACACAATGATATCGTGTTAACGAAATAATTCATTTTATTAATTAATGTATTTTTCAATGCATAATGTAGATGGGAAATTTTCTAAACTACGACACGAATAACACTAATATCATTGTGTTGATTCTCATGTAATCAGTTTTGGTTTCTGAAGTCAAATACAATCAAGGATTATTAGCGTCTTAAATGGTCTTCAAATATTATTCCACTGACTACAATTATACATTATATATATATGGGTGCCACTTATTTTAAGATTTGGTTTTTTCATACTTTGCTGCTTAATATTTTGTTATATATAACCTTAAAATAATAGGAGCAAAGTTTTATTATGTTGGGATAAGATTAACACGTGCCGATTTCAATTTAAAGTTTCGATATGAAAAAAAATATTTTGATTCGGTATTTTTCATTTTTAGTTAATTTAAAATGTTATGAATACGTAATATACTGTAATAAAAATTATTCTCTAATATTTAAGTTAAATTTGAATATATTTTTAAGTTGTGGAACATGAAAAACACAAATAATTTAATGAAATTCGAAATTAAAATGACTTCTTAAGAATATTTATTGTTGGTTTAGGATATTTCTGGCGATAATCTTGTACGGTCTGTAAAATAAAAATTAAAAACATAGCTTTAATAATTTGAATTGAAACTATATTAATAGAAGATATTTACCTGTAAGAGAAACTGCTTCTGATTTTTGTCACTTGTTACTTTTTGTTCAAATTCTTCAATTAATTTAATGCCTCTCTCTACAGCATTGTTTACTACTTTTAATTTCTGTATTATGTCTTCACCAATTTTGTTTTCATTTAAACTACTCCAATTGTTAGGGTGAGTTTTTAAAAAATCACTGTTTATTTTAAATCTTTTAAATACCTTTTGAGATTTTCTTCCAACAAGATTTATTAAAATTGTATTGTCATCATCATTTAGAAACAATGGAATTTTGGATTTTTTTAAAACTAATTTTTTGGGGGTATCGTTATCTTTTATTTCATCTTCTCCTTCTTCTTCTTCTTTGCTGTCTTCAATTATTTTCTTAGCAATAAGTAGTTTCGTTTCACTGCAAACTCTCCGATCAAATAGTGCAAAAGTTGAACATTCTTCATTTAAATAGTACAAATGGTTCACAAAATTTCCAATTGTGCCCTCAGATATAGTTTTATTAATTTAAGAATACTCATGCAATTTTCTTAAAAATTGAATATCATTTAAAGGGAGCCATCTCACAGTTAGAGACAGTAAACCAATACATAGCATAACATTTTATAATAAAGCAGTTAAGTTCTACAAGTGAGTTTTCCTCTTGTTTAGTTAACTTAAAATGATTTCTAAATAAGAATATTTTGAAGCCGTAAATCCCTTTAGACATCCATCGAGCTAAATGATATGCTCCTGGTTTCTTGAATTTGATCCCTCCTGGCGGAACTCCACCCAAAAAAAATAATGATTAATAAAAGAAATTCTTTATAATCATCTCGTGGAAAAGCTACATTTAGCCTATTTAAACAAAATTGTAGTATCACATCAATGTCATTTTTTAAAATGTCTTAAACGCTACAATGAGATATTCCTGTAGAAAATTCAGTTATTTTTAAAGTATCCCATTGACTTTTAAATTTCTTAAACAGTGAAATATCTGGTTCAGATATGGAGCTTACTTTACAAATTGTAAAAACTGTTGACAAAATAATTTCATATATATGATGACGACAACCAAAAAACAAAATGTCCCTCTCAATTTTTCTCTCTAGTAATGAACACGCAACTTTAAATTTTCCTGTATTCGAGGCTATTGTGTCAAAAACAAATGCTTGAATATGATATATCAAACCCCAGTTATTTAAAAGTGCATAAACAGCGGAAGATATTTCAAATTACTGAACACAAATAAGAAGTCTATTAACTGTCAGTACGTAACTTGCCTACACCGATTACGAATCGTTACTAAATATTTAATAACTTACCATGGATTTCGACGATTATATGTTTAATTGTTTAATATCTTGAAATAGTATTATTTAAGATAACGTTGATTACAAAAAATTATAATTATAAATTATAAATAATTTGATAAATATTTCATAAACCCGTTCATAAATGTATATTTTTGTATTATTTGATTACAGTTTCAAAAATAGGTATCATGGTATATGTAATATCGTTATATATATTAAACAAATATTACAGATAAAGAAGTAGTGTTGTTTCGATTTAAATTAACGTATCCAATATTTCAAATAATCAATGTACTATAATATTATGAATATAATATATTTTCTTATAAATATGATTCGAATTATATTAGGTAATACAATTTTATATTTTATAAAAACCTTAAGTTCAAATCGGCACGTGTTAAAGTTATGGAAATGGGTTGAAAATTTATACGGTTTATATTTAAACTATATAGAACAACATTTTGAGTAGCAGTCTTATAAAAAAAAAAAAAAAAATTCCACCTATGAATAAGTGGCACTCTAATATATATATATATATATATAACAGATAGGTAGCCAGTGCTGTTACGCTAAATACACCGTAATGAAATACTATTTGAAGCGCTATTTAAATGTCACTTCGGTATTAAAAATGTAAACTACTACCTACAGCCGATCGTAATAATTGAATAATAGAAAATATAAATAATTTAATAATTAATTTTTTATGAAGCAAGTAGATAAAACAAGTTATAATTGATTTATTTAAATTTCGGCTGGCATCAATTTTTTTATTTTTTTTTTAATGTAATAAGTATAATATATTTGCTGCTTATCATCAAATACTGTTTTGTATAAACAAAAATTAACAATAATAAAATAATTACTGAATTCATAATTGATTGTAAGTAATTAGCTAAAAATTAATTTAATTTATGAAGAAAATAGTTATACAAAATTCTTATTTCCATTAAAAAATTCTTAGCATTTCATTGTAATTATCACCATCGACTTATTCGATTAAATACTATTAATTCTAAGCATTCAAAGCTTGTAATTTTTATTCTTCTCAAAATATTCAAATAATTCCGAGATACCTACTCAATAATAAATAATTGTCAATTCTAGGGTTTGAAAAAAACCCTCTTAATCAATTTAATAAAAATTATTTATATAAGATATCATTTTTGTCTCATCTTAAATCTATAAAGAAGGTTTATTAAAATCTTTGAATACCCGAAATTGTTTCCCGAAAAAGTCACACTATTGGATAGATAGTATAGCGTTCTCAATTCCCCGCGGAATTCAATATTGAATAAAAAAAGAGTGAATAAATTATGAATTGAATACTTAAGTTTATTACGTGAATAATGTGCTTCAATAGCATCTATAATATATTATACAGCAATATTATTATAATTTTCTCAAATCGTATTCGAAAGCGGGTAATAATAACACTTTAAATGTTGTCACGGTTTTATTTTTTTCATTTTTATAAATACGCGCAAAGAATTTGGTTATTCACAGCCTAGAAAATGCGGCAAGAAAAATGCCGTTATGAAAGGAACACGAAATTGGATAAGAACATTTTGAAAATTAAATTTAAACGTCCACTTTCTGAAGAATGTGTGTTGTTAAAAATGCGCTGAAATTACATTTGTAAATTGTGTCGGTTGAAATTTACATATATTCTACAATTTGCGATCGCGAAGAAAAATGCTTTTTTTAAATTACGTAATGCGCGTAGGTACATTAACCCCTTCGTTCGTTTGTTCGGTTTTATTTTTTATTTTATTATTCATCCGTTCGGCTACGAAATATTGTTCTCTCGCACAAGCCAGATGGGCGCATCTACGTATATACTATTATACGTACGCGGAGGAGCGAGCGCCGCCTCTGGATGTCGTCCAACACTATTTTCGCGTTTTTCCTTCCGATTTCCACCACACGTCTACTACCATCGACCGTCACCACCTCTCTCCACCATCCACCAACATATACATACGCAAAATGCACGCACCCACGTTCGTCTGGACCTTTTTGTTCCTCGACGTTTCCGCGCGCCCACCGTCCACCCGCCACTACTATAACATCTGTTATTAGATTTCACCCCGGGGCCGGTGATTAACGGAATGAATTCGAAGTCGTCTGAGCGTGAGAATCAGAGAAGAGAAAACGGACGGAAACGGTCGTGTACGGTCAGCACGTATTGTTATTATTAATACGTCTGTAAATACCCACACCCTCCGCCCTAAACCCCCAAGATAAAAACTATTGCGAGTATATTATTTTTCACTCGGATGAACACGCGCGGAGACAGGTCGCACACCACTGCCACTATCACCCCCACACACACATGCCACGCCGTTTCACTATTGTGTGTCGACTTTATTATTATTATTATTATTATAATGTCGTGTACGATCGTATTATAGTCGCCGTATCTTATCCGTACGACAAATTACGCGTTCAAAACGACCGGCGCCACGGGACCATCGCTGCTAATAAACAACGAGCCAAAATATGTGGCACGCGCGACGTATTAATATCGTAACGATATACGCGAATATTATAACCGCACGAAGTTCTGTAAACTGTTTTCGATTTTCCACCGTCATCCCGCGATATCATAACAATATAATAGCTTATTGTTGGAGCGATCGATCGATATCGTACGAGCAATACACTGAAAATAATGTATTGGAATATTTAGTACAACTGTGTGGGGTCCGTAACCGTCACCACGGTCGTGGTCGTTATTACGCGCACTGTAGGACGAGTATATTATTATCCTTTGACATGGGAGACGAGACCAGACGGTTGGCACACAAACAGCTAGCTACAGATGTATACAACGAACACACATTTTATTTTTATTCGTTTATTATAATAATAATATGTAATATTTATTATTAAACGTGTGTTTGTGTGACGTGCATTATGAAAGCAAATATAACAAAACACGAAAACATAATTTATTTTAAAATCATTTGAGATTATGAAGGTCACGCCGCCAAAAATAACGTACGTATATAATAAAGGGATGCAAAACATGTGTTACACACACACATACACTCTATATCATATAATATATTTCCGTATTATTTGTGAAAACTAATGGTATAATACTTGACAAATATTCGTGAAAAATTTCCATTTTTCCTTGACCTATAATGTCAAATCCTGATTATGTCGCACATAAATGTATTATTTCCTTTAAAACAAGAATATAAATATAAAAAGCAACAAACAATAATAATGGTATTACATTATACTACGAGAAAGGCGAGACAATATCTGAACATCTATGCGACATATAACATTACCCAACGTTTTTTTGATGATGCTGCAAAATTTAAATATTATCATAATCCACGGCTATAACGAACATTGATGACCATTTATCGAAAGTCGTAATGATAAAAAAGTACCAGTTATAGTGCTTTCGTTTACCCCCTGCAACACTAAAATACGCACTGTCTAGGAACGCTGCCAATATTATATCCTTGAACACAAATGTAATTAGTTTTTTTTTATGATTATCATTTATAAACGGTCGTATAACGAAATCGTTGTTTTTCAGGGAAAACATGAATGTGATGATCGATTTTGAGGAGTAAAAAAAAAATAGAAAATTACAATTTCACAAATATAATTTAACGTTGCAATGTTTAAAACATTTTTAAACATTGCAACGTGTATAAACGAATAAGTAAGAAAATATTTGTATTTATACACGCGTGAAATCGTGTACTTTATTTTGTAAAATGGTCATAATAGGTAATATTATTGCAGTTTATCGCAATAGTTTACAGTTGATGGTCGTATGTTTTTAATATGAAAAACCGTTATATATATATATATATATTTATATGAAGAGTAATGGCGTCTGTCGTGCACCAAATTGGTCCATGTCGAAAACCGTAATAACATATTATTATAAATCACTCGATTTTCAAGACATTAGTTTTGTCAGTAAACATTCGTTTTTCGTTTACGTATAAGTATGACTACACTACTTTTAACTGCCTTTAGTTTTCGCATACACTACATAATATGTTATATATATACACTTAAACTTTTTGAAGTAGCGAGGTTCCGGTGATTGTTATTTTGCTCGTCATTCTTTGATCGTTTATATCCACACTATCGTTGCCAATCAACTTTAAAACAACAAAAAAAGAGTAGTAAAACGCAGACATCAATGAGTTGGATCACGAAGGTGCACGCGGAATTATACGGTTAGATATATAAATATATACAGTGTTCACGTCGTTACTGTAAGTCCAGTGATAAAAGTTGCTTGCTAATCACTGGCTTTAGTTCTATCTGACGCGGCTGCTAATTCTGGAGTTATTAAATGTTTCAATTTCTTCTTGCTTGGGATGACATAAAAATACATATATTTATAAATATTTTTTTTTAGACTTGAGAGAACAGCTTTAAGTGGTATGAGATAAACATTGATGATCTCGGGTTTTTGAGACCACTCTAATATACAAACTTAAACCTTTTGAAGAGGCGCGGTTCCGGTGTTTGTTATTTTGCCCGTCATTCATTGATCGTATATATCCACACTATTATTGCCAATCAGCTTTAAAACAACAAAAAAAAAAAAAAAGTAGTAAAACACAGACATCAATGAGTTGGATCACGAAGACGTACGCGGGATTATATAGTTAGGTATACATACAGAGCAGTGTTCACATCGTCATACGTGACTGCACGCTCACATCGCACCGAGACCCTGATAATATATAATATCGCTAGGTTTCGGGCAGACAAAATAAACCGACGGAGAGGGTTGCCGGCAACGATTCGACATCAAGTCCCGGCACGGCCGCCGCCGCAATACCACAACCCCTGGGGCTCCGCGTGTACCTATCCTTGGCCATACGCGTCCGGAGACTGTAGCACCGATAACTGTAATCAGATAACACTGACTTATTTAAAATATACATAATATTGCATAATAGCATCCAAATGTCTTCGCAAGTATCCGAAATACACGAAACTCCTGCGTTCGTGGGGCTGATAAAATAATGTCGGATTTTCGATACAAATGTCGGTGGGTACCGACTATAATATGTACTTACCTATGTTTATATACGTATATTGCACAGGGTGATTTGAAACGTATGTTAATGTTACTTTATCGTTTCAAAATACAGAGAAAAATGTATAATACGAAAGTTTTCTTCAACATCTAAAACGATTTGTATGTTTTATAATTTTTAACAATATTTTAGGGAGGTTTTGGGCGATCGGCTTTAGATATTTATGACCACTTTATATATATATATATATATTTATTAAGCATAGAGTTTTGCATTAATTAATATTGTTTAAATACTAAAATGTGTTAGAAAATTTTTTTCATATTATATTTGCAAAAAAAAGTATGGCTTCCTATTTAAGTTTCTAAAATTAACCCCCTAAACCCCCCTAGTATATTGTAAAATGTACAAATCATTTTAGAAATTTTCAAATCAAAAAAACATTCATATTAGACATTTTTCTGTATTTGATAAAATGGCTGTAACATATATTTGATTCACTTTGTATATGAGTCAGTTTAGTTATTGTTTTGCGGCCAATAGTTTTATTGCATCATACACGCGTACGGTTCACGAAAATATTGTTAGTAACAGTATAATATTATAATAGGTGGTGGGTATCGACTTAACTGCGAAAAATACAAACTGTTTGTAAGAATATTAAACGTGAAGATTCGTAACAGTTGTGTGCAACGACAAAATCTATTAGATTATTTCAAACGGGTTATAACATATTATATTAGATAACTTTAACGGTATTTCAATTAAAAATTTTTACCTACGTTCTTGGGATGGCTTGACACTCATATAAACGAATTAAAATCAAAAATTATAGACCCAAAAATGTTTTATCGGGCTTTAGTAATACTAACAAATATGCATAGCATATTTTCAAAACGATGACATAAATAGTAATCTAAAAGCATGTGTGTATACATCGTATAATAATTATTAATGATTATTTTGAGTTGCGGTCACTCCAGCTTTTCTATTAGTGGACATAATTTTTATACCCATGATAAAAAAAAAAAAAAAAGATTGAATTAAAATGAATGCGATTTTTTGCGATCCTTTTTCTGATTTAAAAGTATTATCTAATATGTGAAAGTTAGAAAATCTATGAAAAAAAAAAAATATTATTAATATATAATCATGCTCATAGTTCTATTATACGAATATTATAGCCATTACATGTGACGATTTATCGTGCCACAAAATCACCATTGTATGGATCCCACGAAGTATACCTAATAAATTATAACATATTATATTATACGTCCTAAATTGTATCTAATTAACTAGATATACACCTAATTGGGTGTTCCGACTTGCTTGGAAACAATAATTCCTGTTTAGAATTTCGATGAATCACTTAGACATTTGTGATACAGCTTCAGTAACTTTGGCGTAGTGCCTAAAGTTGTGTGTCAATTAGTCGCCCCAAATTAAGAATGTGATTTCTACAATCATTCCGGTGACTTTGTGAATATAATATGACATCTCTTGATTACAAGCGATGGTTTAAAAGCGATTCTGTATTAATCTGCTTTAAAATAAAATTACCACAAGTAAAATTATAGGTGTTGACAGACTAAAACGGCTTAAAATCAATCATAATACTATTTTTTTTTTAGCTTTTCATCCCCTAAATAACCAAACATGTGTAGTTAAGTATTAACTTTGCAAAACACAACTAACTTGGATTGAAACTTAAATTTAAAATTTAAATTTATCAGTTGAACACAATCAGTAATTATTGGTCAAGTAATATATGGTCTTTGATAAATGTATATTTATAGAAACAATATTTATGTGCACTAGTCCGTAGACATACATTTTTCGAAATTTAATCGACCCGTCTTATATACTAATATTATTTTTAATAACTCATTAATATATATAAATATATATTATTAATATTTATTAGTAACGTAATTATGTTTTTTTTTTTATTATTATTTTCGAAGAGTAATAATTATTATTAAAATATTATTATACATTTTAGGGATTTCAAATGAAACGTTCATTAAATATGGAAACCATAAAATAATACGGTAAAATAAAATACGCCACTGCAGAACCATGATGATCGATAAACTAAAATTGATTATGAATCGTATGTATGTCAAACTTTATTGACATATAAATTGAACGATACAAAATAAATAATATATATGTGTGTGTGTGTGTTAGTATGCAATTTAATTATTCTAAACAATATTAATATAGAAACATTAAGCTTTTTTTAAAGTATTAGTTTGTTTTCGGCAATATAAAACGTATTTATTAATGTTTTTAAATAATACGTTGTTACAATAACTTTAATTGTAAAATCTTATTTTGTATATTGTGAATTATAATACCTACATAGATTTTCCTTAATTATAAAGTTGTTCTTATATTATACATTATACACAGCTAGTATATATTCAACTCAATTATTGAATACATTTAAAACAATCTGAATTTCAATAAAAAAAAATTATCGAAACCTATTATTTAAATTACAGAATTTAATTATTTATTATTTATAGTTTGAGTTTATGAAACATTTCGTTGAATAAGTTTATTTTGCATTTTTTAACCAAATGTACTTTAATAGTACACATTTTATGTGTAGACCGAGTAATCTTGTTTAAAACGTTAACATTTCGCATAAGAACGAAAAACTTTATGACTATTAAGACTAAACGAAAATTGAAAAAAAAAAAAGGATAGCTAAGGTATATGATTACATAACAAGATATCACATAGGAGTCGGCATTTGTGGCGGGCTCGTGGCCAACAAAATATAAACGCTGACAATACGACTTTTTGCGGTCGTTAGAAAGATTTTTTTTATCATATAAAATTCAAAGCAGCGACATGTTTAAACGAATAAATTAAGTTTTGTCGTTTTAATTTTTTTTTCTGACCGCAGAATCGGAAGAAGTTATTTGTTAGATGTACATCCTCTCTCTTTGTTACTTTAACTTGTTTACTAAAAATATTATATAATATATTGAAATATTTTATTCTATAGAAGGTACCTACTTTATCTGAATTTGAAAAAAAAAACTGAAAACTATATTCTCATTCTTATACAAACACAGATTGTAATATTTAAGTATGTACTTTAAGCAGTCTACGATTGGTGTATTGACACGATAAAAACTTTACTATAAGTTATAATGCCCGAGCATAAAAGTTTTTTTTGTTAAGAGGACGTCTGCTCATAGGAAACATAGCAATTGTCGTTCTTCAGAACCAATTTTCTTTGTGGGAAATTTAATTCTAGACTGAGTTAATCTACTATCAAAATTAAAGGTTTTAAGGAATTATTTTTTGTATTTGTACGTTGATTTTTACGATAAGTATAGTAATTTCCAAACGAATTACGATGTGTAATACATTACAACTTAAAAATGTCCATAACTCTTACAAACATTAAAATATCGTAGAAAACCAATGTACATACACAAACAATGTTCTTTAGTTAAAGTAGTTTTATACTTAATGTTTGATAATAGCTAAGTCGATATAATAATAGTCAATATCACAAAATTGGCTCTGCTGAACGCAAATTGACCATGTCTTACGCTTATTAGACGAAGAATACATAATATATCTATTTGCGGATGTGACGTCCTCTTAATAATTATTTATTTTATTAACCATAACGATACACTGCCGTGCGTATACGTAAGAACTGTCACGAATTGGAAGACAAGATTTAAGATGTTAAAACGAATGAACGATTTTTTTAAAATTAAATTTTATTAAGAATAAAAATAAGGAAAATCATATTTTTAATCCAATACAAGTATGATAAAAAATCTCATGACCTTGCCGAGTACGTCATACTTCTGGAATACCAGTGGACTCGTCTTAAAGTACACAAAGCAGCTAATATATACCTATTTAATGACAAACCTCTCACCCCCGCCCCATCAAGAAATGTTTGCAGAAAGATGTATATATTATGCTATGAAAAAAAACGGAAAGTTTTGTACATACGGGAAACAGACCTGCCGGAAGATAAATGAAACCTTTAGTTTCGATTGGTAACACGTGTGCGGTAAGTGATGACACGTTGAAGAGTTGCCGAGATAATGTATTATATCTATTACGTTGTCACTACATTTATATATATATATACACGTTGCGGTATATTTAAGGTCTTTTATCTGCAAATGCCAGCTGCAGTGTTCCGTTGTAATGTCTACAGCCTAAACATTTATCGCCGGAATATTCCGTTCTTGCCTGTATTATTTTATTTTTTATATTTGGTTTATGTAATAATTTTATAAAGTCAAAAACCCTGAGATGGCAACGGATTTTTTTTATATCTACACAAAATAAAAATCCAGACACTTTTTTTATGAATATGATATTAAAATTTTTATTTTTTTTTTATTATTGCGAATATTAGAAAATAATTAATTAGTACAAATCCAAGATACAATACATTGTACAATTTATTTGTTATGTAAGTAATTATAAATTTATAGAAGCCGGCGTGTTCATTTGTACGAAGAAATTGTTATTCTTTATACATAAATATATAATATGAACTGTTTTACTCACATATTAAAAATTAGAAATAACATTTCGATAACATAGATGGTTGATAGTACTTATAGTCATCAGTGAAGAGAGAGAGAGAGGATTTCTAAAAAGGGAATAAGATGGTAAATAATCAAAATAGACGCAGGGCGGTAAACCGTTAAAAAATAAACAACTCTCATTAACACTATCTATTTCTGAGGTCAGATGAGACCTTTTATCGGTACATATTATGTGAAAAGAAATTATTCATTGTATTTTTCGTTTGCAAATAAGGTCTACTCGAGATAAGATATTTCAATATCCTAGTATTGAAGTGGCACACTTACAAAACCATCAACGGTTAGTTGTTCAGACGACACATTTTTTTTCACATTACATTTGAGGCAAAGTCGGGAGAAGTAAGGTGTTTGATCTATCGGGAGTTTCACAATGTAATATACTCATTACATTAAATTAAATTAAAAAAAAAAATAGATGTCGTAATATTATTTCCCCGCTGTACTCATTAGTAAGTCTCATCGGTACACCGCTGTTTTATTAAATCGTATGTTTGTTATCTTAAGCAATTAACTCAATAATTATTACATGTCTAAATTTATTTTACTCGAACTATTGTCAAAATTAAACACAATGTCGTTTTGTTCAACAGACCAGTCCAGATGGCAACATAACTACGAGTGTGCTAACGTTTACTCCAGCGATCAAAGACTCAGACAACACATTGAGCTGCCGAGCAGAGAGTGGCAAATCGGATACCGTCAATAACAGACACAGCAAAACCGACGGTCGTCAATATCAACCAGTTGACTTCGATTCTTCTGATGGATGGAAAATAAACATTTTTCGTGAGTATAACAACAATTATTTTTCATTAATATGTATATATATATATATATATATATACGAACGGGACTTGCATTTATGCGCATAAAAAAGCACGTTTAATGTTTTTATTTCTTCATTAATGATGTGTCTTGGTAATATCAGACATGTAATATACTGTTGATAGCAGCTTGAGAATTGTGCACGTGTGTGAAGTTAGCTCCCATTTTCATCACACAATTTCCAAAATATTTGTAACCTAATTTTTTTAATTTTTAACTATTTGTAACCAACTTTTTAGAATTTGTAACCTCATATTTTTCAAGTAACGAGTAATTTCTCAATGAGAGGCCAACTGCACAGGAAACAGGCCACATAATAAGAGTAGGATTGTATAGATGAGTTATGTAAGAGGAGTCTCGGTATGATGCAATAACCACAGAGTGCACAATAATTGAGGTGCAACCTTACAACTAATTTATGTTAAGGAAAACCATTTTATGACGATGATACAGCTTGGCTAATCCGGAACGCACTGCAATGGAGGATCTGGGCGGGAGTACAGCTTGGCCAGTTCGGAGCGCATTGCAACTGGACGACCTAGGCGGTCACACAACCCACAATTATTGCTGGTGGGCTTACGCTAGCGACGAATGTCACCGATCTTAATTTTACGCAGACGATATCGAAGTGATCGTCGTGAGCGTAATTCTCATCAAAGTCGAAACTTGTAGAACGAGTAATTAAAGCTGGTCTAAGCAACAGAGATGAGAATTAGAGAGGAACCAAGTAAATAAGTACTCACCGAATTGTAAAAAATACATGATTATTATTGATCGCCGTGATACAATGGATCTGTACATGCAATTAAACGAAACAAACAGTAGTAAAATGATTATTGTGTTCTTTTACTATGACGATAATATTTGGTGATGACTGATGCATAGAAATAAAATTGAAGGAATTAAGAGATACTACAATAGCGAACATCCAAGCGAATAAAATACAATTTTTCGACAACGATTCACGAACGATGCACGAACGCAGGTTATGTTAGAAAAAGAAAGAATACAAAACAAAGATGAGTGTATTGTTTACATGTAATTTATCAAAGAGATTAGATGAATTTTCAGATAGGCTATAAAAGCTATAAAAGCTTTATAAGTTAATACAATGTGTATAAAGAGGCGGAGAGGATGGAGAAAAATAGTTATCATGGTAGGCGCTACATGTGATCGCAGTAATAATGTGGTGATGGAAATGCTGACGACAGCAGCATAAACAATATTATAGTGTTGCATTTTTTATTGAAACTATAATAAATCGTAGATATCTACTAAATCGATTACTTTTTTGGTGATCATAACGACTTTTTCGACACGATATCGTTAACGGTTATTAAATAGTTATCAGATTTCGGTTATTCATTATTACAATAATTCTGTTTGAACTTGAATAATAAAATTGTTCTATCAAAATGTTGATCCGTCTGATAATAATATCATCATTATAATTGTAACGATTAAACTTTGAATCATCGTAATATAACCGATTTTGGTTTAAATGTGCGCTTGGTTACCGATCGAGTTGTTTATTTATAACCAAAAAAGCACTTAAAATAAAAATTGTAGTTCAGAGACTAAACCAAGATCGGTATATTACAATCAACATAATATTTAAATGACCCTTTAAGTGAAATTAAATGTAATACATTTCGACCTGGAGATAATATATTTATTCGATCAAAGTAAAATAGTTATCATAAACGTTCGTAATAATAGCAGTAATATTAATTTATTCAACTGATTCGCTGTTCGAATAACAAAATCGACAACGAAATTTAAATGTTCCTATAGGTAGTATATTACTATATATTATTACATCAGTGGTTGATGAATTATATTTTTTATTTTCTCTTCCCGATCGCTACTGCGAGGTCATGAGTAGGTACTTCATATTGACTCTATTCTCATATATCAAACCTTATTTGAAAAAACCATATGTACCTATTAGTGACTATTAAAGACCGCAATTTTCTATTCGCCATGTTTCGGTGACTCTTAGGTATTTCATATATTTGAAATTCATAAAGAATTAAATATCAATTCAAGTTTATAGTCGTTATAGTCGTTTCCGCACAAAATAATAGTATACAAGTGGTAAATGTTGCAAAACTATGGTTAGCGTAGCTGCATCACTGATGTTTCTCATTTAAAGAAACGATTTTTTTCTTTGATAAAAATTAAACATTTTATTTCAAAAATTAAATATGACATTTTATCAATATTAAAATATTATTACAATATACTTAGTAATTGAACAAGATTAAGAAAAAAAACTAAAAACTAACCTTTTCTTAATATTTCATTGAGTAAATACAAATCAGACCGAGAATGAACAACAAAATAAATTTATATTTTTCTTTTAAGAATATTACAACGTTTTTAGTTATTTTTAAAGGTACAGGTTTTTATACTATTAAATGTACATATGTGTAAATTAGATTATGTAAGTTTGTATATTATTTTTATATTTATTTTAATAAAAAACATAATTATAAATATATTATAATTAATATAAAAACAAATTAATATTTTTTTAATTGTCAATAACGTCAAACCATTTACCAAGTGATTTTATATTTGCTTTTACACTAACAAAAATATTTTTTGATGTTTTTTTTTCATGATTATTATCATTTTAATTGGAATAAGCGACTTTAGACAAATAAATCATTTGATTCATTACCAAAACCATCATAATCAACATAAATATTATCCAAAAACGAAAGAAAATCATTGGAATCCATTTCAGAATAATTTCAATAATATTAACTAGAGCTAACACAAATAAATAATAATAATAATAACATTAACTAATATGATATTTGAAATCGAAAATAAACGTATATTCTCGATATTTCCATAGAGTATAGTTATGTTGTCATATTACAATAATACATTTATTACAATCACATTTTTTTTTTTTTAATTTGGTACCTGTGGTAAAACAAAACATATAGGAATCACGAAAAACGATGAAATGTGTTTCATCTCAATATAAAATTTTAATATTCGTTAAAGTTATGCAATTTAAAAAACAATTTTATATGACATATTTTCAAAGAAATTTGTTTTCAAAGATATCAATGGTACATTAAGAAAAACACAGTGAGAGCCACAAATAACCCTCAAAGGTACACAATGAAATTCTTTTAAAAATTGGTCTGGTAGCATGGTGTAAAAAAAAGGTGTATTTAATTAATGGTTGACTCAAAAAAAAAGGATAAACAAAAGCTATACACAGAGTTGACGCACTTTTAATATAATTTATTGCTTAAAGTGTATTTCTTTTGTATCATTGATTTTTATTTGTGTCTTTGATGTATCCATGAAAGTTTATTGGAAATAGTGTTAAAAGCTTTCATAAACTATAATAAAAGAAAAAAAAGTTTTAATTGCATTATTTTTGTACAGTTAGTCGATGAGTTTACTAAAACACACCAAACATTTATACAATTGAATATAAATTTTAATTTTTAACTTCAAGGGTTTATCCATCAAGTACAAGAATAATGCATACACAAGAATACAGTTTAATCTTAATGGTTATAGTGCAGACATAAACATATATGAATATGTCTTATATATAAATTTCTCCGATCACAGTGTTTCTTATTGAAATCCTCCGAAATGGCTTGACCAATTTTTATAAAATTTGTTATGTATATTGGGTAGATCTGAAAATAGATCATAACCAGAAGGATTTTCCGAAATTTGCATTTTAAATAGGTGCTCACACAGGAATTTTAAGATTTAAGATGGAAATATTTGTTTATAAATGGTTACTATTGGTAACGAAGGTTGTTATTGGTTTGCATTATTTCTGTTTATTTATAAGGTTGTCAATGTTTACATATTTTATAATTATTATAATTAGTAAGAATATATCATATACACATTTTTGTGAAAAAATTTATAGAGAAAAACAAATCTTTGGCATGGGCAACCTTCACAATGTTTTTTATGCACCTACCCAATTTTAATTTCACTCACTTACGCATCTCACGTGGTCTACAATCCACCACAGGTGGATTGCCTACCTGAAAATTTACTGTCTGTACATTGTTTGTGATCTAATGCAGTGGATTGCTTACCTAGGTGGTTTAGATGCATGTAAATCACTTCAAGTTAATCTTATCTTAACATTTGGTTTAAACAGCATTGGGAGGGATAGTTTGTGTATATATATATGTATTGGTTGTCTATCAGAAATTTACCATTTATATTGGAAAAATATAGAATGCTGAGATGACTTGTATGACACAAAGGCTTTAAAATCAGAACGTTTCTGTGAGATATGTTAAATATTACACAGTTTTAATATTATTATTATTATTTTAATTGATTAGAATATATTATTGAATTTTAACTCGTTAATTTAAAATGTCTTTATATATTCAAGTATTGAGTAGTAGGTATGCTGTGTCATTTGGTAATCTACTCAGTACCTTGAAATACAAGTTATTTTTCTTTTAAACATATTGTATTAAAGTTAATATTTGTGTTAATTAGCCATTTAATTTATTCAATTCTATAAATTATAATATACAGAATTGAAACGATATTATATTTAAAAATATTGGTCAAAATTAGTTGAAGAAACATTTTTTTAACAGCTCAAATTTACACTTATCGGTAAAAAAATGACAAATCATTCTATATTATTAACGCTATTTTCAGTGAATACCTATTTTATTGAAACATATTTTTCAGAATTTTACATTACAAGCAAATAATTAAAAGTTAATTTCAATATCTATGATTAACTTTTTTTTTTATATAAATATTTATAGATAATCAATATTATTATCAAATTATTTTTTCATAATTATATAAATTTATGTATGCTATATGTACATATTATTTAGATTTTATAAAATTACATTACATATTTTATAAATTATTAAATATCAATCAGCTATTATAATGTTTAATAGAGGTAACGTTCTACGAAATGTATAAGTTAATTTAATGAAATGTGAAATATAATTAAAATCATACTTCAAGTCTTTATTGGTTTTTCAAATTCTATCACAATTTATATTTATTCTGTTTAAATATAATATGTGATTTAAAATTTCATTAAAAATAATATTTAAATACGAATGCAAACAAATATGTACTAAATAAAATCATTGAAACTAATTTCGTTTGATATTCATAAAAAAAGGCATAAATAATTGTGTAGTTTTGATATTTCTTGTAATTTTAAATTGTACTTGAAAATGGTTCAACAATAAAATATAATACTATATCTAGTATTCACTATATTTTAACTATTTTTACAAAGAATAAATGTAGATAAATTAATATTATTTACTAAGGCATTCAAATCACTTTTGTCCCTATATCGTCAAAATATATTATCATTACAATATAACTTATCTTTACTACACAAGTTAATTATCTCAACAACTACAAATTGAAATTTTTATTTTGATATATCATAATCTTAAAAATAATAACCGCTAAATAATTTACAGTAGAAAAGCATAAATATTTTTTTTTGAGAACAGTTGTAAAAACGTATGTATATTCATATTATATGATTATATGATGCTCCATATAATATGTAGTACGAAAAATCTCAACAATTTGAAAACATAGTTTTTAATTATGTTTTAAATTCCCAAAAATCAGATTTTGAATAAGTGCATTATTTTAATGACTATGCTTGGTGAATCACTCTATATAATACACATTTATTAATATACATATTTACTAATATCTATTATGTCATGTAGTACATACGACTTATATACACAATTTAAATAATTGAGCGAATAATATTATACACATTAAACTACTAACTTTTTATACATTCGCATCACAGAATTACTATTATGTTCAACAATCCCTACATCTGAATCGTTCTAACCTTAACCGTACTAAATTGTTTTCGTAGAATTTATATGACATTATTTAAATACTGTGCTGCCATTTCCCTCGTATGTACAACAACAACCGCCGTGGATGTACGAAGATTAAATTGTAATAAAGATCCAATTCGCGTTATCATTAAAAGTGCTCTGCAAAGCTATTATTATGTGGACAATTCCATTCGAACATTCGTACGGGAAAATTACGATTTTAATTTCGGCCACGAATGTTATTAATGTACCTGTGCGCGCATTGGAAAACGCATTTAAGTGCAACAGTTGTTATTCAAACGATGATGGAAAGCATTTCAGAACCGCTAAATCGAACTGGGATCGCGCGAGATCCGTAATTGCTCTCGACAAATCACTGTAGGTACGCTCCGCGGGATTATACAACATTGTTATTTTGACGACTTCCGTTGCGGTGACATCGATTCGTCCCAACTTGTTAGGAAGACTGTTTGCACAATTTATGCGCACATAGATGAAATCCGCGTGACAATACACATTAATAATATTATACTGTATGTAGTGTTACACTCCTCAGTGTAACCCCCGCCCCGGTGTAGTGTAATCCGTCCGTCTCTACGGCACCGAGACCGGGGGACTTGCGAATTATTTGCACGCTCGCTGACTGTGCGAGGCGTGTTTCATGGACTCTCTCCTCTTGCCGAATATATATTATATGTGTCGCATGTACAGAATCCGCGTTTTCGGTTTTCATTTAACATACTCTTCGCGGAATTATACAATATTGTAATTGTGACTACTTCCAGCGCGGTTGTCGTGCACGCATAACATTGATTCGACCCAACTTGTTAGGAAAACTGTTTGCACAATTTATGCGCACACAGATGAAATCCGCGTGACAATAAACATTAATAATGTTATACTGTATGTAGTGTTTTACTCATCTGTGTTACCTTCGCCCCGGTGTAGTGTAATCCGTCCGTCTCTACGGCACTGAGACCGGGGACCTGCGAATTATTTGTACGCAAGTCGACTGTCGAGACGTGTTTCATGGACTCTCTCCCCATGTTATATGTGTCGCGTGCACAGAATCCGCGTTTTCTGTGTAACTATTTCGTCATTTTCGTGGACGAACAATAATGACTCAGCGACCAAGACGGACGGGACGGGGCGGAAGCTGATGCTAAGACAGAGTCATACACACGGAGACTTCGACAAGGAATGGCGGTGGTGGCGGGAAGGGAGACGACAATTGGCGGAAGGCCGGAAAGACGGAACGGGCGGGAGAGAGAAACGGGAGAGACATAACTTTTGCAACAAAAGTATCTATCCTCTGCGGAACTCGTAAGTTTCGAATAGAACACCCCAGGACTTTCAATGATTACGTTATCATTGATGCCGTATTTATATGCGACCTCGCCATATGTTCTAAAAACAGTTATAACGTCGTTAGATTATCTTTCGCAGTAAACTTATATATCGCGCCTAAATAGTGTAGTCGCGTTTTAGCGACGACTTTTGATAATACTGTCACACCATAATAAATCAGAATCCGTAAAACAAAATGCATCGGTGGCTCCCGACAAAGACGCTCTCAAAAAAGTCAATTTCTATTTTTACTTTTAGCGTATCGACTTTCTAGAAACCTTTTTAATTTGAGTGTAATGGGCTTATGACTTCAGTTATAACATAAACGTATCTTTACTTAGTGAACGTTAAATTTAAAATTAAACACTGAGGACACAAGATTTATACAAGTGTCAAAAATCATCGATTATCCATCTCAGAATATTAGATCGCAATTATAATAACTTAATCGGATATATTAAAAGAAAGTTATCAATTTTAAAATTTAATAATTTATAAAAAATTTATAAATTGAAGATTTAAGGGTGTAAAATTAAATTTTTGACTCATACGTTCCTCGCAAAAAAAATAAATAATTGATGTATTAATGTTTCAACTTTTTTTTGTTTTCAAAATTACCCCAAAAAATAAATAATGTGAGTATTCAGTTGAGTATAGTTTTAGACTTGAATTATTTCATGATTTAATTATGGTTTTGAGTCTGTGTAGTGACTATAGATCTTAAACACAACACGACACTGTTGTTATTCGATTGTATTAGAGTTAAACGGATTTTAATTATCGTATCGCGTTATTTATTTAACTCGATTGAACTGTCAATGATTCGGACTCTTGTTTTATAAGTTGGGAAGGATTAACCATGTTTGCTTAAACGTATCGTCATGTTTCGATGAGCCGATTATCGAACATTATACTAATTTCAATTCACTAAAATTGTTTTCTGGATGTGATTGTTTATTATCGCATTCAAATATAATACCAGAACAGAGTACACTGAGATGCGAGGTATAAGGTAAGCGAAATAAGAAAAGGTTCGTGTGTCTATGTGAATATTTTCTATAATAATTTCTACATTACCTAATGACCATATTATATTTGTATAACGTGTCATATTATTATGCCAACTAGAAATTTCGCAAAAAAAAAAACATGAAGTAAAATTGTATTTCTCCGGAAGGTGTCTTTTGAAACAACTTGTCAAGTTAATAATGTTATTATTTTACAACACGAATTTAAAATAAAACTCAAATAGTATGTAGTATAATAATTTGATATGTTTGTAATTTATTATTAAAAGAATTTATGCCACGCGATATTTTTCTCTTGGCAGAAAATATTTTTAAAATGTGACAGCAACTCAATCTTTGCTGGACTACTTATTGTTCTGGTAATTTCACCGATTTGTTAAATGTATTAACTTTTTTGATATACAGCATAAGATATAATAATAAGAATAAATGCTATATACAGAAACTGACGTTGTTTAAATAATTTTTATGTTGAACATTTCAATACGAAATTTTATAAAAAAAATCAATATTCACGGTCAATATTATTCAGTAAATTGGTGAAGATTTTTGATTTTTAAAATATCAATTATTTGTAATTATAAAATTATATAATAGGTACTTTAATTGGTTAAAGACGGTTTGTTATATTGTCTATATTCATTGGTAATACGCAGCAGTTCATATTTGCTGTATATAAATTATTACCATAACACAGATTCCTATTACTTCAATGACTTTTAGATTTTAAATAAATATATTATTATTATTATTATTATTATTATTATTATTATTATTATTATTACTAGAGGCAGTGGCAATTACGAACATATTCTTTTGAAGCTATTGTTCTAAACAATTTTAGGAGTATGGGTAATTTTGTTAGGGTTAAAAATATTTTTTTTATACTTAACTATCATTATTCAATAATTATAATAATATAATAATTTTAATTTAATGTTATAAATTTAGCATTAAAAAATAAGTTTATTTATTTTATATTTTTCTAAGTAAAAACAAAATTATACATAGGCAGCTATAAATGTGTGGTGGGTGGATTGCATTTTCGTAACGCCACTGACAACAAGTAAATACATGAGATAAATGCAACTCGTTCTAAAAAATGTAAGACTGCAAAATTTGATTTTCATTATTATTTCAATGCGTACACATTTATATGATCATAATGATTTCACCGTCATCTGCCATCCTTAAAAATTGCAGCCCTTTGAGATCAGATGTGTTGTTTTGTATTTATAATACATTGTATTATTCATATTTTGCACTAGCAATTAACAAGATGACGTTCGCCCTAGGCTGGCGGTACTAGGTGTTAACGATTATGCTCATCGGGCTTATGTCGGTTAGCCCCATCCAAAATTATCTCTTATCAAATGAATATAAAAATATGTCGATGTTATATGTACTGAAAAAATAATCGATGTGCGGAAAAACATATTACGAAGACATGTTGTCTTGAAATGTATTTTGTATTAATATTACGTTTGTAATGATTGTTTTTGTTTTCTGTTTTTTGTTTTTTTTTTTTTTTTATATATAATTTTCCATCAAAGAAACAAAGAATAAACAAACGAATAAAGATATCAAAGCATATTATTATACAGAAAAACTAAATTTATTTTCGAAAATATTATTTCACTTACGAGCGTTGTCAGAAGTTCGTGTAGTATTATTATTGTATGACAACGAATAGTCTCTACTAAACTTTGCGTACTGAGACGTAAATAAATGTCTTAGTATTGGTTGGAAGAAAAAAACTTACATTTCCGAAACATCACGTTAATGAGCAATGATAAATTAGCGACCATAATAACATGCATTAACCGTTCTATAAAGTATAAACAACAGCACAAACCGTTTCTTAAACTGATTTTATACATATTTGGTGACAATAAAGTATTAACCAGGTGATACTGACGGTAGTATTATGTTTATTTTATCGGCTCACAAACTTAGTGAAACAAAACCAATTTTATCTACTTTAATCGCTTAACTGTAACCTTAAGTTAATATATTTTATTTTGTTGCTACCTGCGTTGACACGTTTAAATTATTGTATAAACAATGAGATTAATTAATTTTTAATTAAAAGTTTAAATTTACATTATTCATATAGCATGATAACCCAATGACTTAAACTCAACGTCATCAAAATATTTCTTTACATTTCTGGGAAGTTGATTGCATTAGACCATTTGAATGTTTTTCTTCCTGTACCTACCTATCTTGATTAGGATGTATGTTGAAGTAATATAAAACGAGTATGTGTCAAGTAGTTCATATTATAGTATATCTGTATATTATTTTGTACCTAGCCAATGTTTTAATAAAATTAATTAATTCTTTTTTAAGATGATTTTTGCGAAAAAAGTGTTTATCTAAAATCAAATATCTAAATTTCACAACTGTTTAAACTTTTAATTAAATATTTATAGAAAAAAAAAACAGTTTCAAAATATCAATTTAATTTCAACCAATCAGAAATTTAAAAGGACAGCACTATCGACTTGATCAGTCGCTATGCATTATCATGTATTTAATACATTTTAATATCGTATATCTCACACTCGTTCAATTCTTCTTTGCCAATTTATAACGATTTTTCGATAAAACGAGTAATATGATCGTTGTAGTTTTAGTTCTTTAGTTCTTTCTAAAATTCAAAGTTTACTTTAGGAATGTGGGCACTGATTTCGATGTAGATATAAGCAGGGCCGGATCTTAACGTTTTAACACCTGGAGAAAATTAAAAATATACGCCCTTTTCAGGAAATTTCAGGGAAATAACCAGAATTAGTATTATTTTTTTTATGAAAAATCAAGCACGAAAATTATACGCCCGGGGATAAATCCCCGACTCCCCCCTAGATCCGGCCCTGGATATAGGCAGTAACAAAAATAAAAAATAAAAAAAAAAATAATATTATTATCTCAAGTCGAGTTTTGAGAGGCCGAATAACCGATATCGCCAAAGTAACGCGTGCACAGTATCGCAGTTAAAGTATTCTGGCCGAACTGTGCACTTAATTATAATAATATATCATAGGTACAATACATTTATAGTTACTGTGACTATAATATTGTTACAATTACAACAAAATTATATTATATGATGAGTCGTTTGACACACGGTATACGTTAAAATGCCTTGGCGTATTTTTGCCCAAGTACATATTTGGTTGGTACACAAAGAGTGGGTTTAAAGGTGGTGGGATTAAAGAAATACACCACGTCAATAAAACAACAACGGCGCCTAATGAAGTTATTATTGTAATACTTGCGGAAGCACACACACACCCATACACGATTTAGGTTTATATTATATTATTGTGAAATTCGTAGATAACATCAAACTACCACACACACACACATCCATAATGTAATGCAATTTACGATGGTTCTCCGAATTTACCGTAATTTCCTCGGTTATATTATATTGATATTTGTACAATTATTATGTAATAATATGTCGAAATAGCTATATGGGTAAACCGAAACATTTTTCCACGACGGCTGCAATTAATTCATTCAACCATTATAGCGGATATATTTTTGATATATTTTAGAACAGATTGAACAGAATTACGTCATTTTTGATATTTTTGCTTATAATCGTTTATCATTAATTTCAAATAAAAAGGGGAAACGATTTTCGTCTTTTTTTTTACAACCCTTATATTTCATCGAAACCAAATAACTTATACGTTTGTCACGTGAGCCATTAACGGTTGTTCACAACAGTCTACTGTTATTTTAAAAATAAAATCGGATGCCAATTAATACAAAATTAATATGAAACGCAAAAGTAATTACTGAACGAATACTTATTGTTAAGGTGTGCTGTGAAATTATTAAAAAAATATCTATAAATTACCAACATGAACTATAAATCTTTACATTTAAATAATTATGTAACGGCCGTACAAATTTTATAGAATAAAATGCCTAGTAAATGTATATAAAATTAGTATGTATTAAACAAATTAAAAAATGAGCTAAAGTTTTAATTCATCTATCATTATATATAAATTATTTAAATTATATAAAACAGAAAGAGAAAATTAAAGTTCAAGCATACCACCTACTTGAATAAACAATAAAATGCATATCTGTTTGAAATGCGTTGTAATATTTTATGAACTAAAGCAAAGCATGGAAGCAAAACGATATTTTTACTATGATTACTCCCTTCCTCAAAGAATTTTTGCCTCAGTGTCTTTCGTGAAAGTAAAGAACTTCAGTCGGTTGGTCGCGATTAAAGTATGTTTATTCTACTGATTTTTTGTATCGTCCAAATCGGCAATACGTCCAATAAAACTTGGCATTCTTATTTTTGGGCGAGTTGACGTGGTAACAATAAGGAGTGAAGAGTATTGTGCGGGAATCGTATTGTTATTGGATTTTTTTCGACCTGTTCATCCCTTGTTCCCTGTTGTCGTTTTCGAACGAGTTTTTTTAGAAATTAAAAATAAAAACACACATTCGTCACAGTAATCTGTATTATAATAATATAACGATTCAAAATATGTAAAACACATTTACATTTATGTGTACAACAATAATATATTTCGGTCAAAGTCGGAAATCAGATACTGTGCACAGCTTTCTATCTTAATAGTCTTAACTGTAAAACTAAAAGTAAATAAAATATTATTAATTATAATTCAATATTATATTTAAACTGTAAATATAAAAAACTAATATTATTATTGTTAAAATAAATGTCCTATATTTACAATTACACATGATTATATTAATAGTTATTATATTATATTTAAAAATAGAAGTTAGGCGTTATAAAAAATAATTATAGTATATATAGTAAACAAATTTAATTTTACGAAGGTGATCAAGTGATTACATGTACATTATATAGCCAGGAATACTAGATAAACATTTGAATGATGACAAATCAGACAAGGCAGACCTTTGCTGGTAAAAAAAAAAAAAATAATAATAGGTATGACTGATAAATAAATTTGGCTGATTGGTAGATCTTAAATCGTATTTTTAATGACTTGTATGATTATTGTATATTCAATATGATATTCAAACCCCCCTTAGCATGTTTCTGAACGGAATTTCAACCAATTATGGTGTATGGATTGCAATAGTCTTGAAATCATGATATTCACAAGGATTTTAGGAAAATGTTGTGGTAAATCGTCTCACTTCTATACAGCGTATAATATCGTATATACCCGTGAAATAATAATATTATTATATGAATAGCGAATACGAGACTGTGGCGATGAATCACATCCGGAAAATACGAATAACGCACGCTTTTTTGTACACAGACATTTTTCTCTTTGCCGAACGTGCGATCCGATAGAAATAATTATGTCGCCCGTAAAAATAACGTCGACGCATAAATAACTTCACCGAACATTCCGGTAGAAACGTTATTTTCACCGAGTTTTAAGTATTTATTAACGACACACGGTTTGAGAATTCGGTCACGTAGCGCGGTGAGACGCACACATTATAATATACACACAATCACACGCACACACACCCACACACCCACACACGCACACCCACATAAGTGTATTACGCGTGAAAATAATATTTTGATTATGAAAAGTGAAATGAACTTGTGTTGTCGTCCTATTGACTATATTATGTATATCCACTAAGTTCCGTCTTTCGTATTCGTATACGATGAGAATATTTTAAATCCTCACGTTCCGACGCGTGTGTAGACATTACACAATATTATGAACGCCTTCTAGTCGTTTATTTTCTGTCATCTTCATAAAGACTCGTCGAGAATAAATTAAAAACACTTAGGTATACTATATTATACCGCGGCTACGACCTGACAACAATTTGTGTTACTAACAATAATAACTTATCCGTTCGTTCGATTCGACTACACTTCCACATTGTATTATAATATATGTCTATATTGAAAAAGTATCGTTTCCACATTTTCGTCCATTTATTCTGATCGTTTTATCAGATCCTGATTAAATTAAAACGTTTATTATAGGCACGTGTCGAAACGGTGTAGCCATGTTTTTAAGGCTTCCACCTCGTGAAATAAATATTCCTCGTTTTCAGTGTCAGTTCATGTTTATTTTTATGTACGAATATGGATAGTTACAAGTACATGGGATATAGGCACGTCATTAGCACCATAGCCAGGCTATTAAAGCGGGCTACACCGCGTATGGGGTCACGACAAATCGGATTTGTCCTAGTATATTACATTGTAGGAATAATATGCGAATGTATGGATAACATGTGATTATGGGACGGGGCAGATCACGGACAGCGCGTTACTATTTAAGTGAATGTTGTCCGTGAGCCAGGACCCGGAGCGGCGGTACTGACAACAGCGTCCGACGGGGAGAAGGGGGGGGGGGGAAACCAGCGTTTGTAGTGCTTCGGTAGGCGTGCGCTGTTGTTTATCGTAGCGGTTGGATTCGCACCGCGCGCTGTTGACCCCGTGATTTCCGCTGGCATAAATTCGACCTTTTGCTCGTTGTGGCGATGCTCGGCTGAGTTGCACACGGGAACGTATCGGTTGACTCAGATCGTTGATTTGTCTCCTATATGCCAGAGTTCGATATCGTCGACTAGTTAGTACAATCGTTTGTGGCGATGCTCAAATGAGTTGTGCAGAGGATCGTATAGTTCGGTGCTGGTGGCCGGTTGTTGGCTCAGCTGGTTGGCTTCAGATATCTCTTCCGTTCTTCGTTCTTCGTTGTTTGCTGGTTGAAGACAGCGAAGAGATGGAAATTGAAGATGGTCGTTCCACCGAATGTTACCGGTATAAATACTATTGTCCTTACCGACTAGTAAACAATTCGTTATTCGAATGTTAGTTATGTTTACGATCGGAACGGATTTGGGGTGCCTCGGTCATTAATCGATTTATATATCGGACAAGGTGTTATCTACATCTTTTTAATGTTTGCCCCTAGCTTGTGTTGGTGTTTCCATCCCTGTCAGATGTAAGGTTTTTGTTTTATGTCGTTTGGAAGTCTGTGAACCCGGGTGTGTCTAATTCGCCACGTATTAATTGGCTGTCCTGTAAAGACCTGTCTCATGTCATAATAGGTATGACTCGTTATAGTATTTTATTTCAAACAACCATTGTTTCATCTCCGTTAAACATAACGTGAAAAAATATAAATGGATAACACTTAGTGTAATAACATATCCATTAATACATATGTCAAATAAAATGTTACCTATGTAGAAAATATAAAAGGACAAATAAATAATAGAATAAACAGTACATTGACGTGATGTAAAGCATTGCAGCTGTACAAAATAACTTTTTGTTTTCAGTGTTGTTCAAAATCATATTCTATTAATATACAACGAAGTGCAGCACGTGTGTTATTTAATGTTTAAAAAAGGAACGCATATTGTCGTTCGCTGACGCTATACGCATTAACATTGAAATAGAAATGAGAATGAATGTTGAATTTTGATTTTACAGGAACGAGAAAACTCGGAAATAACAAGTAGAGTACGTCGAAGTAAACTAACTGCACATATATTATTGTAAATGTGTACTTGCAATTGTATTTTTGGCTAACCAGCCCCAGACGGACGTTTTCGATTTGCATTTTCTTTGCGCGTTACCTTTGAAAAGGGTTCGTCGTACATGATTAGTACTTATAGTACAATCACATTTCAAACGTATTATAAATTAAGATTATAGTTTAAATTATGAAATCTGTATTTTGCCACGCGCGTGTTATAAACATTAGGTAACTTAATAATCAAATATATTTAAATGGACATATATCCTGACCCGATCATATTGCACATACTTACATTTTAATATTATTTTCGAAAACCAAACCCAAAAATTACTTAACACAAATTGTCGTTAAATCATGAATACTAATATACGGTATTTATTAATTTATGAATAATTTAATATTCATACACTTTTTCAAGTTTTGTCTTTTATTGCAGCTTTTAACAAAAACAATAAGCTATAAATATATATATATATATATATATATATATAGTTATTTTAAATTATTTTCATAATTTAAGAAATTGCGTCGTTAAAATTTTATCTCGGTCCAATCTAAATAAAAATCATATAAATGTTAAATGTCAAAAGTATTAATCAATTTAACGATAAACAATATTTTAAAAACATTTTTATGAATTACAATTAAGCATTTTTAATCAGTTTATTTAAATGCAAACGCTAATATTTCGAAATGGATAGCACTTTATCCTTCTAAATCTACAATGTCTGCTTTTTGAATAAAAGAAAAATATTTTAAAATAAATAACTGCAAAGCAAATATTTAATTAAGATTGGTCAATGTTTGAAAAAAATAGGTTTACAGATTAAAAATGTGAATTTTGAAGTAAACAACATTAATAAACATTGATGGCTCCGTCGTTCCGCTCGAGATTACATTTTGGGTGGAATACAAATATTGAAATTACAAAGAAAAGTGTAGAACTTTGTAAAAAAACCTATCTATTACGAAAACTATTTCAATTATTCAAACTGCTATTGGAGCTATTATAACCTGATTCATTTGAAGCTATCACCTTATATAAATTACACGGTCGATAGATTTTATTAGAAAAAATAATACCAAAAATACATTTAATTTATATAATTTTTTTTTTTATTTTGTCATTAAAATCTATAGGACTTTCATTTTTTTGTCACTGGATAGAACCGAATTAGGTATGAATTAGGTACACTGAGATAATGCAGAAAAACAATTAATTAAGTTAATGATAATATTAATTGTACAGGCATTATAAATTGTAGGTATATAATAATAGTAATATTATGAACTTTTAATTATTAATATTTGAGAAACAATACATAATTTTAATCCAAAATGTTATAATTTTCATTAAACAATTTTGTGACATATTTTTTTTTTTGTAAATAATTGCGGTTTGGAAATATAATGAGGATGGGATAAAACACAATATCAATTCTCTGCGGTACTGTAGTTATTTTGCATACCCAGAGCGCCGTCTTATAATTTTTTTTCACTATACAGACGTTCCGGTTGTTAACCTTGAACTTGGCAGCAACATTAACGGCAGTGCAATACAAGAGGGCATGGACGTGTATTTCGAATGTAACATCAAATCCAACCCATGGGTATACAGAGTAACATGGAGACACAATGTAAGTAAAAAAGTAAATTAGTGTAGTGTTTAAACTTACATAATATCTAACAAAAATAATAGCACAATATAGAGGTTTATTTTTTAAACGTTAGTATCATCAATTTCTATTGACATTGAAACTGTAATTTATATTTAAATATATTATTTACCGTATTGTTGTGTTTTCGTCGACGAATTTTTTATCAAATAGCTCAATATTTATTTTTGTTTATCAAAAACTTATTTTAGCATACATTTTTAACTTGACATTGAATAGTAAATACGTGATACTCATATATTAAATATATTATAATATAAAGTAAGTAAGTTTAATTAATTTAAAAATAATATATTCAATTTGGGAATTTCAAATGGTAATTTTTACAACAGTTAAATATAACGCTGCGATGGTGAGTGGATTATAAACCATTGTAATACATAATACATTGGTACAAGTCAGTTGATTTGATTAGATTTAGTTCATACAATATGTATATTATATTTAACTATTCATTATTACAATTTAAAATATAAGATAGGAAAAAATATAAATACATTTTCTAGTAATTAAACACATATTATCTCATATTTAATTGTCCATATTAACATTAAAACAAAGTTTAATAATGTGTAAAAAGTAGTTTTTTTATTTTATATTGAATTTAAATAATGGCACCTGATACAATATGGAATAACTCAAAATTTGTGAAATGACATTTGATTGCTATACATCATATAATAATGTCAATTTTACATGACAAACACAGTAATATGATATTTATTTTATTTTATTTTATTATTTTCTTTTTTTTTTGATTCCAATAAGTCATTAACCACTGATAACGTTAATTAAAAGAATTAACTGTGTTATTTATGTCCTTTCGTTTCTACAACATATCGCGTTCTCAAAACTGAATATGAGTTGTCGCCAACCAAACGTTTTAATTGTAATGTATCTATATATTATCATACTTATCGTTTTCGGTATCTTCACAGGGAAAATTACTGAATAACAACCCGGCTGCTGGAACGATTGTCAGCAATCAGAGTCTGGTCTTGCAAAAGGTGTCCCGGAGCCGTGCTGGCATTTACACTTGCGTCGGAAGCAATCAGGAAGGCGATGGTGAGAGCAATTCGGTGCCGTTGGACATTAAATGTGAGTATGAACGATATTATCATAACAGTTATACAGCTGTTACCATTATAGTGACCGAAATCCATTACCTTCATTGCTTATTGAGAATTTTGTATTGTCTTTGTTTTTTCATTTTTAGTCATACTGTTTAACCACTGCAGATTTATTGATTGTAATTTTAAAATAATATAGGTTAAAAAATATCTATTCCGGATTTCGATGAATACTTAAAATGTTTGTCAAACAACCAAACAAATGATTAATACTGACTATTCAGTTAAATAAGTTTGTTGACATCACTTTCGTTTAGAGACTAGGCAAGTTATGCAGAAAAGCTCACTTCACGACTGCTCACGCACTATATTAATATATCTAAATTAAGACCTACGGGAATCAGACAACTTCGGGATAGGTATGCGTATTAATGAGCGTCTGACGGTTCGTTTGCTCGATACTTTGTTAAGGCAGTGGTTAGGGTACTGTTCAAAGAGAACCGCACCGCGTGCATGTGGTAAATAATAGATTATAGTACATCATACACCTTGTACACTGCACCGTTTCCCTTCACAAAGTAGCAGAGACTTGGCAAAGTGGGTAATCGAGAGGCAACAACCACTGAGTTACTAAAGAGGGTGGTTAGTGGGTAATGGCCAATATGTGATAATTAAGTATTAACTATAATAGTATTTTAATAATTACCACGACTGTAGAAAATTACAAATATGACAGTGAATGCGCCTTTATCGGATTATTGGTGCTGTATGGTGAATAAAATATTTGACTAACCTCTGAAAATTGTCAAGTTCTCCGCGCCACTGCACGGTTATAATATGTCGTCAATAGTCCACACGTGTCTGGCCGAGAACGAATCTTCAAGCCCCTCTGATTCGATACCATTTTTCGTCTCTGTTATTAACGACCTATATTATTATTGTTCTGTGGTATACTTCGAAATGATAATATTAAACGAATCCCTTTAGTCTTTATTTAGCCGTACAACTATGACTGCCGATGTACTTTCCACCGACGTGACGCATTTTGTCACATTTCTCGAAAACCGACATTCCAACTAGTACTCTTCAATACGTATTTGATTGCCATACTATATATGTAACAGTGACAGATCGTGGGGCAGCGACTCACATCCGTGAAGTAAGCCCCCCCTTCACCCCGCCAACTGCAAACTGGTATCAATATTTTGCAATTTGTATGCAACTAAAAAAAATTGCAATTAACAGTGGGGCCCGTAAAATCCAAAATCTTAATAGAGGTCAAGTTTTCGCGTTTACCGAAACGCCGGAGTCGCAGCTAAGTTAGATTAAGTTAACTTTCACTGGACTGTCCAAAATATGTCACGTGTTATCTATCACAATCCCTTTTTTTTTGTTCGGTCATTTATCGCTATATTAATGTTATACACCAACCGAATTATATACCGTTATATGTAATTAATAGTATACGCCAACCGAATGTTTTTAATTGCAATTACAGGTATTTGAAAAATACGATTTTTATTATAATAATATGTAAATTTAGTAAAACACTTTCCATTACTGCGTATTCCGTACCATCCAATGCAGTCTAAAACTGCTCAACGCAATCGATAAACTGTCATACATCAATGCGTTTTATGTCTGATATGTATATTGTATATTATTATGGTGTTAAAATAACAATTTATTTCAATCGACTTTATAATATATTTCATCCTCGGGACTAAAGTTAACGTTTAGTTTTCCCATCAAGGTCATGTTACGTTTCTATCCACTATTTTATATTAAAGGTTCATGATAAAAAATTTAAGTTTTTTACGACTTGATTTTTATTTTAAGTAGTTCTATTTTGGATGGTCTCTACTGAGTTAATAAAAATAAACTTTTATTTTTTTGGATTTGGAGCAGTGCGAAGGAGTTATTGATCTATCAGTGTTGTATTACATTTTTAGTTTATATTTTTTACTGTTTTTTTTTTTTTTTTAAACAATTTGTTAGTAATAAAATGTTTTCAAAGCTGTTTTAACTAATTCCAAACCATATGGAGTTGCATAAGTTGCATAATTGAACTATACTTTTAAACTATTTTGTATCTTTATACCTGAAATATATAAAATTCTTTCTAATTGATTCGAAGAAATAACTTTTTAGTATGAAGCATCGTTTCTTAAATAACAGTTAGATAGCGTACTCAGACAATTTTCAAAACAAACTTTAAATATTCTCACAATTTATTTTAAAGACATTGCTCCCCGAACAATTACAAATTATGATCTCAAAAAAGTTTACTATATAAAATAAATATTTTTAGTTTTTACCTTTCAAAGTATTTTTTCTTTGAAAACTCAAAATTTAAAAAAAAATTGGATTTATTCAGCCAAAATAAAAATTTTATTTCATCACAATGTTAAGATTACTAGACTACTTGTAGAGATTTGATATCACCGTGTGCCATAATATATTACAGTTGGACAGAAAAACATTATTTTGCTATTGTAACACTGAACATAGTTTATTAAAAAAAATAATCGCCAAATTTAATGATCGATCGTATTGTACAGAAACGTAAAAACAAAACACACCACTATTAATATACTTATTCCTTTATATAGATGATGCTATTATTATATTTTGCATTAAACTTGACATTCTCACGAGGCGATGACTAATGATGTAGATGTTTCTAAAATAATAAAGCGCATAAATAATATCAAGGAAACTTTTTTGCCACCTTAATCCTTTGTCGGAGACAAGCGAACATCTGTTCAGGGTCCGTACACGCGCCACACGATAAAAATAGCTTGGATAAAAGTACATTAGTTGTTAATATTTCGTTAACAGACTTCCCACGGTGAATGATATTATTTATAAAGACAAAACAAAAATAATAAACAATATTATGTATTTATGTGCTATATTTTTAATTTTATTTTTTACCTCCAGCTCTCACTTTAAGAGCCGTACTGATTGTTCTAAGAAAAATAATGTAATGTATTTTTCATTTTGGAAACATGTAAAGTACAAAAATAACTCATCCGTTAAGTTATCCGTTCGTTTTACGATCGTTTTATAACCTAATTCGATTGCTCATTCAAAAGTTTTCTCGTACAAAGTTTTTAAAGGGTGAATAATACTTAGTAAAAAGTCAACGTCTAACTGAAAATAAAGGAAATGATGGTTTAAAAAAACATATATTTAACTACGACGACATTTAAAGTTATCGCTGATCCTAGATTTCCGAACAGTAATAAAAACACTACGAATGGACCATTGTTATCGATTCATATTTAAATTTTTTTTCTCTCAGTCTATCACCAAGGTTTTTTCACAATACATTGATACATTGAAATATTATAGTATAATCTAGCAATCAGCAAAATTGTTGTTCGCAAGGCCATATTCTAAAAGAACATATTCATTAAGGATCTTTTCCTCCATCAAAATAACAAGAAAAGTTTTCTACAAGGTTATACAATTTTTAAAACGCAATCGCTTCAGTTAATAACACACAACGATCATTAACTTACACGAATCCAGCTTAATTTTTTCCAGATTAAAATTACTTGACTCCAGTTTTTTGCACGTGTTGTTATATTTGAAGCAAAGACATTAGTTTATGTTTTATTAAGAATAATGGGTAAAAATAATACTGATATATATATATATATATATATATATTAGTATAATACTTGTAACCGACAAAAATATTATTCGAATTCAAGAACATATATCATGTAGGTACTACCGTATGGGTATTTACAAATATTATTTTATTGGGCCAAAATATGTTAAATTACGTATCGTTGAAATATTTAAATCAATTATACCGCTGTATACGATGCAACAAATTCTTAAAATGGTTTTGTTCAACAACTGGGTCATAAGCCTGCATTTACATTAATTATATATTTAAGTAGTTAATATTGTGGAATCATTACAAAGGATATATATATATATATATATATATATATTAATTAATTATGTAAAATAAAGTAATATGATATTTTCGTGCAAACATCAATGGTTTTAAAAAATGCACGTATGAAATTAGTGTTTTGTTCTTTCAGTGCATCTTCTATTGCCATGGGTAATTTAGTAAGTGTGTCTTTGTATTCTAAATTTCGGACCTTTAAGAACGATATATTTAATTGTAAGAAGCTTGTCACATTGACTTCAGTAGGATTGTATACTTGCATATCGTGTATTATTAGGTAAATAAGATGACTGGTTTTTACACCGTTACATGTGTAGTTATAGTGTCTGATAAGTGAAATATAGTGGATTATGCCATTTATTTATTTTAATGTGTGCCTGGAGTTTTTTTCTCAATGCGTTTGCTATATGTAGGCAGTGTTTATTTGTTTTATTATACACCGGTAGAGAACTGTGATTATGGTCGTGGATATAAGATAAATGATTGTCTCGTTAGTAAATGAGTCGATTTTTTCAATAGCTGTGATAACTGTAAGAGAAAAGATCTGCATAATTCCGATCGTTTTAGATGTCATAACATTAATGTTATGGGTTAGATAGCAAACTAGTTGAAGGGGCAATTAGGTGATTCCAGAGATAAAAAAATGTTTAGAGAGTCATAAATTAATGGAATTCAGATATTTCGTTAAGCTTTTTAATAATCACTGAGTTTGGGAATTATATTTTTGTTAAAAACCAGAATTTGTGTGTTGATTTTAGGAAATATTTGACAGATGAGAGTTTTTATATGGGAGAGTGAGATCTTAGCAAAAATTCAACACTTGTAGTGAATGACCAATGAAGCAAGGACTTTATTTCAATTTGAAGTAATTTTAGGGTAGAATTGATATTGATTCCACTGAAGTATAATAAACTGCAGTCATCAGAAAATAATATGTATTATATTATGTTTTTCAAGTTATTGAAAATTGTAATATTAGCATTGAGATAATATAATGTAGGTAACACTTATTGAAAGTCTCTGAGCCAATTTAATATGTAATAAAATATTTTTAAATACTTGTTTTCCAATACTTGATGACTTTCTAGTGTGTCTGGATACAAGTGCATGTGTAGATTTGTGTGTGTGTGTGGAATATGTGAATATGTTTTATATATTTGAAAAAAAGTGTGTGAATATTATCGGGTCGGCAATTCCGAGGAACCAGAGCACTACCACTGCATACAGAGCTGTAAATTAAAGGAAACCGTCTTTACTTCAGTCTCTCCGCCACCGAACATTACTTATGTCCTATGCTTTAATATTATACTGTTTGTGCCGGTGCTACGACGGTGTCATTAACCTAACCTAACCAGTAACAGCTGATCAGTGGTGACCGACGAATCTTACGCTTAGGAGGGGACTGGGGTAAGGAAATTGTATATATTACTGTTAATTATATATTAAAACTATTGAAAATTGATTACATCGTTGTCTGTTGTTAATTTAAAAAGGGAAATATATTTATTTAAAAATGATAAGGGAACCTAAATTCCGTGACGTTATCGCGCATTACAAGATACTCTTTCATATAGATTATACGATAACTATAAAACAAAATAACAACACAAAGCTTAAAGGAACAAACGAATATGTTAATATAATATTAACGTACATAATTTTGCATGTGAGGGTCCAGATAATTTTCTAAATACAACTCTGAGCGAACGGCAAAGCATTTCCCTCTTTCTCTCCGAAAATAACGAATTTAAATAAAAATTCAAATTATTACAAAATCATAATACCGTTTTGTTTGTAAATATTAATAACTAGGTATTAAAATATATGGAAAAAGTGTATTTTTTAAAAGCCTTAGAAATTATAGAAACATTTAAGAATTATAAAATAATACATTTTTTTTTCCTTTAAGTTTTCAGAAAAGAAAAAATTGTTACGCTTATGAACTTTAAAAGTGTAAAAAAAAGAAACAAAATTTATTTTAAATTAAAACAGTTTTTAGTAATAAATTGAACTATAATATTATGACATACAAAAACAGACTTAAAACTAAAGCTGAACGTTGAGTTCTGATTGCATTATCATTATCAGTATAACAATTACACCAATTGGAAAAAAATCAAATAAAAAAGGGGGCCCGTTAAAATATTGAAAAATATACGTTCTAAAAATGTTGTAACTATTTACTTGTGAGTTTATTTTTAAATTTTAAATTAATATTAATTGTTAAAAATTAAAAAAAAAAAAACATTTATCAGTAAATGTCCCTAATTTTTTGAAAAACCTGTTTTTTTCTAGATTTTTTAGATATCTTTATCTCATCTAAAAATGTTAATTACTACTTTATTAACTCTGGCTACCATGCATAAATAATATATTAGATATTTAATATTCATATGGAATGTAAACTTCCTATATTCTATTGATTTATAATAAAAATGTGAATCCCAATATATAATAACTAGCTTTGTGATTTTAAAAACTAATAGTTTTCTACACGGCCGTATTAAAATCCAAAATTATTATATATTCATAATTAAATAATCCAATGGTTTTTTTCGGTCATTGGGCATCTTTCAATTCGAACCTTACCTAACCCTTTTCATCCTACGTCAATGAGCAACGTTGCGGACATCTATACGGGCACTCGTTGTTACAATAATTACGATTCTGGGTAAGCTGCTGTAGTGAAGTTTCGGAAAAACGGGTGAAAACAGACGGACCCGGCAATTAATAAACAGAGGTTGACCCAACCCGGTAGTTTGTCATTCGTGTTCGTTACCGTCATCGACGTCACTGCAGTTGTTACTGTTCTCACCAATGTGTCTTCGTTCCGATACGTCTCGACAATGAATATTATACAGTATACTCGAGTTGTTTAAATTAATAAGAGCAAAAGTGTTCGGATAAAATATATGTATTCGAATTATACTGTTTACAGTTTCTGAATACTGATAACGAACACATAATACTACATTTTTCATTTAGTAGATGTAAAATCTAGTATAAATAATTAATATTTAATTAAGTAAGAAGATATCTACTTATCACTGTTTACGTGTTTATTAACCTTTCAGTCGCCCCAGTGTGTCGACCCGGGCAGGAGACGGTGCAAGGGGTAGGCAGACGCGAAGCTGCTAAAGTGCTGTGCGAGGTGGAGGCCAACCCGTCAGACAATGTCCGGTACACATGGCGTTTCAACAACTCGCGAGAAACGGTCAACTTGGATCGTGACCGTTACACGGAGGAGGGGCCGCGGAGTACTGCCGCGTACACGCCACTGACACCGCTCGATTACGGGACACTCATGTGTTGGGCGAGCAACGAGTTCGGCAAACAATCGGTGCCGTGTGTGTACCAGGTGATAGCCGCCGGTAAGTGTTTTTCGGTATAATAAATAATAATTATTGTAACGTACAATAGGAACGTCTCATATTATATTTATCAAAACATCGACAATATTGATATGCCATTCGATATCGCCACAGCGGACTTCAGTCCTTCACGCGTGTAAATAAATCCACTACAGACGACCACGAGCCGGTATCGATCGTTATGTAACGCGCACGCACACGAGTGATATTATTATTTTTTCATCCAATATACATTGTGTGACGTTATTTGATTCTTACAGATATTTCATTTATATTTACATCACTGTATCCCATTTGGCGGGCTTTTCATTCCCATGGAAATAGTTAAAGTTTTTAAATTAAGCCAAAACTTTAATAAATACGTAATGACGGACATTTTTTTATGTTTTTATGTATATCATATACATAATATTTGCGTACTAAGGTTAAACTATGTACAATGCGTGACATGATATATTTTGAAATGCCTCGCTTAAAAACGTTAGTTATAAATGTTAAAACTTTAAACACGCGTGTCGCGCGGAGAATAAATCAAAAGGTATATTATATACACTTTAACTGTATAACGACCCAATAAATCGCAGATTATTTGTATAAAAGATAATCTTGTTATAATTGTTATCACATTTTGAGACCATAACTCAATATCCATTGCGTTAAATGATTGAAAAAAACAAATATTGATTTGAGCGTAAGTGGTCTAACGTGAAAGAAAATCAATGTAAAATATTCGCAAACAGTATTCTATACTCAATAATTTAAAAATAATAGGATATTTCATAAATATTTACATACACTTATATCAGAGTTGGCACTTTTTGGTCACCATTGGAAATTAGAAAATAATTTGTTACTATCGTCGTATATCGTTCACAGTGAATGGCATATTTTTGTTCTATTGCTACAACTATCCGCAAAAAATGTATTGATTATTTATTCGAGGTTTTTACATAGCAAGCGTATTCGTGTCTCAACTCTATATATATTTTATCTATTATTTATCAAAGTGTTATTTTATGAAATAGTTCATCTTATTGCTATAGTGATGATGTTCAATTTCAAACCGACTTTAAAAAGATCAGCGAGTGGGTACCTTTCTGCTAAATAGTAAGTATCTAGTGGGTCACTATAATGAATGTGTTAAATTTTAATTCAATGATATAAAATCATTATATACGAAAAACGATTCTGAACGAAAACGGTTTGTAAGCCTGTTATCATTGCTGTTAAAGTAATTATTTTTACAATTAATAATGAATTGGGTTAAATTATTTTTTACCAAAAATATTACATTTGAAAATATTAAAATATGTGTGTATAAAATATAATAATGTAGGTACTTTTAAAAGTTTCAAGTACTCGCAAATAGTATTTTAAAAACTACAACGGGATAACTAACATTTTTTTTTCTTTTAAATATGTGATTTTGTCTCAACTTGAACTAAAAATATCTATAAAAACAACCATATTAATATTTTTTTTTTAGATTTTTTGGGAAAACTATTAACTTATTACAAAAAACATCGTTTTTAATTTTCGATCCTTAACTATAAAAATATAATATTTTATAAATTTTTAACTACAAAATAATTATTAAATGTTAGATATTTTGATGAATTTTGTCAACATTTGAACTTTAAACACTTATAAAAAAAAGTGAACTGATACATCCTTAAAATAGTTTAAATTCTATTATACAAATGTAAGTGAAACCTTCTATTAAATTTTCAAGTTTTTTGACACAGCGAAAAATTAACGTTTTATCGACAATAACAAAAAAAAAAAAAACGCATATGCTTATAAATAGTTCAAAAAGGATCAAAATTCATTGAACATTTTATTTTGTATAGAAAATGCTAATATAAACATTCTGTAAAATTAGCAAAAAGAACAAAATAATTGAATCGATATGTTAAAAATTAGCTTTGTGTAAAAATGTCCGTTTTTCCTTATTTTTTTTCTTGACGTTATTGAAAACTGTTGAGAATTTTTGATACCCAGTAGTAAAAATTACCAACTAGGTTTACTTTCCTACCAAAAATAATAGTGATAAAAAAACTAAGCATTTTTACAGCCCCGACGGGTGATGACAGACACACAAAACATTATAAAATTAATATATTATTCGCTCCACTCAGAATCTAAAACTCACTCAAATCTTTCAATGATTTACTTTCACATCTACTTTCACATTCAAAAACGGACGAGGATTTCAGTTCCCTCCCCTCCCAATCAATCAATTTTTACTATTAGTACCATCAACGCAAACTCAGGAATTGTATTTAACCATTTTCATCGTCACTTGCGCACTCGTCGCACACCTAAATATAGTATTTAAAAAGTTTATGACCAAACTACTCCAGAAATGACGTGACGCGCACTTCAAGATTATTCTTCTCCAGGCGGACAAACTTTTCGGCATTGCCTCTGCGGAAGTGTGTAATAGAAACCACATCGCGTAGACCAAGTGAAAGTTTTCACAATAATAATATTACATAATGGCGTTTCCGGAGAGCCCGGCGACCGACGTCCGGGCCGCGCGAACAAAACCAGAACAACCCGAACCTTTTATGAGTGTTACTCACCGAACTTGGCGTTTAACTTTTGGCATAACGTCATGTGCCCTAGAGTCCGTTTCTTTTAGCGGAACCTGTGGACTGCGGTGCGACAACGAAAAGCGGCGAATGGACGATGAGCAGCCGTGGGAAGGGGGAAGAAAAATAAGAATGGAATTTCCCGTGAGATTTCAGAAGAAAAAAAATTCGCTTTTATTATACGGAAATGAACCACACAACTCCCGTTGCCACGGTTCAACAATCGTCCCGCAGTTTAGTAAATGTACAAGTTTGGTCGAGCGACCGAATACCGAAATTATCGGTGCATTATATAAAATAATACATATTCTTGAGGTTAGACTAAAAGCAGTTAACCCCGGGCCTTTGAACTTAAGAAGTTTTTCTTTATTATTATTATCATCATCGCGCGCTGCAGTTTTACGTTAATGGCTACGCGTGCGTAAAAACACAAGCGGGACGATAACAAGTCTCTAAATTATTTACTGAAAACCCGATTCTTTAAAAGTATCTATAAATATCCTATTCTATGTATAATATATGTGTACTGTAGTAGGTACTTCTGCAGCTTAATCCACTATATATTATTGTCGTCTTGTATAAATACGCACATACTCGTACACACACATAGCTATTCTAGCTAAAACCATTTCACGATCCTCAGATTTATAATTGAATTAAAAAAAGTTTGCGACTAAAACAATTTGCCGACAACGAACAGTTTTAGTACAGTCAAAAATGTAAAACATTTAAGAAATCATAAAACAAAAATATATAAATCATCATTGAACGGACACGAAAAAAATTACAATTCAACTCGATTATGTTGACCTTACAACATTTTCCTGTACTCTAATTATTTCAAAACTATACTCACATTTTTGAAAATATTTATTTTACAACATTTTAAGCCACAATAAATAATACTTTTTACTATTTGTTGTTGTTATAGTTTGGTTACATAATTGAATGATAATACACATTTTTAATTTTATTTTATTTGCCAGTGTATTTTTTTAATATATACAAATTTAATTGCTAACAAGTAGATAGTTAGTTAATATCATAAATATTTAAAGATTATATTAGTGGACTAACATTGTGCATCTGCCTAAACCTCAACACTTATAATACTAATTAACTATGTACTCGATCGAAGTTTAAATGTTATTAGTAATCGCGCATTAGGGGCGTGGCTATTCTCTATAGACTTAGTTTATCAGTCGAGATACTTTCATCAATCGATATAATATTATATGTATATAATGTCCACACTCAAAATATGATTTTAATTATTTAATACTTTTTACACAGGGCGCCCGGACAGCTTGGAAAACTGCTCGGTGGTAAACCAGACGTCGGCATCACTGGTGGTCCGGTGCCAACCAGGTTTCGACGGTGGCCTCAGCCAGAGATTTGTTATGGAGGTGTACGATCGGCACGGACAGTCGCTAGCTGGAAATGTGACAGCAGATCAGCCGGCATTCACCGTTGGAAGTTTGCCTTCCGGCCTGGGATTCGACATCAGCGTTTACGCGTACAACAGCCGCGGACCGTCTGACCCCATCCAACTCCACGCCTACACCCTCAAGTCGGCCGAGAAACGCACAGGTACGTACGACGTGTATAACGTTGAATGATAATAATATCAGTTGTTAAAGTCACGTGCATTTATGTATGATAAATATATCCAACATCGTTGTGGAAGATCGAAGACCTAACCTAACCGCGTAGTATGTAGTTTTAACCGCAGCCGTCGGAAAAACCGTGGTAAGTTTATTACCATTATGTTTGGATCGCGTGTCAAACCAACGAAAACGAAAAAGAAAAATAATGTCGTTGATACTCGTTATTACGTTATACGTACTTCCGGAACCATTTAAATTGATAACCCCCATCGGAGAAGAAATTATGAAAGCGTTACCGCACGAATAATCCGTTTTTCTCTAATTTACGTATTCGTTTATAGTCGCATCTCTCTATTTCTCCCTCCCTTTTCTGAGGATTCGGGAGTGCCACGTTGATGGAATTTTATACCGAGGTTCAAACTTTATTCTTTTTGAATGGTTTCGATAAGCTTCCAAAGCGTTGGTTGGCACAAACCCTAGTAAAGTGCTAAAGCTAAAAGTAAAGTGCTATAGTAAAGTAAACTTCGATGCGCATCTTTTTATGGGTTATATAAGCACTTCTACAGATTTAGCTATAGTATAACCATAGTTTTGTACAATTATGTAGAGCATCTGGGACAAACTGACATTAACTGACAATACCTATGCAAGGGGTTTTCCCGTGAATACCACTTACATACCTTAAAGTTTATTTTATTATCTGTTGCTCTTCAATATTAAATTTAACGAACAAGAGAGTTATCTACTAGAAAGTTATATCGGAAAATATGTTATAATATGCTATGATATTTTTTTACTACCAAACGAATCATTCGATTTTCACTCATCCCCTAAACACTATCTTAATTTACTACTGTTATAAACCTCCGTTTACAGATATTATATAAATTTCATAATTTTAAAGTTGAAAACTATTTATGCCTAACAAAAGTTACAATTTACAATGCATATTTTACATAACATTTACTCGTTGCTATGTACTTTTCAAGTTGAATACATTATTATAATACTCTCAAGATATTTCCTTTTCTTTAACTTTGCTACAATTTCCGACACTCTATAAGCTATATAAATTGTAGCACATAATTTACGAGTCTTTGGCCAATAACGTTCTATTAGGTACCTAATATATTATATTATCATTCTTATTAATAATTAATATTGCACATTAGTGTAACATTTATTTTATTCAAAACACTTTATATGACTAACTAAAAGCAAAAGTATTAAATTAAAATTATTTAACTAATGAAATATTGCTTAACTACTTAAAATCCTAATTATATCAAATAATATGTTTTTAATTATCGTCCCATCAACTATACCTGCTATCTGGAGACATAGTAATAACACCGTTACTATAAGTCTGCTGAGTTCATATTGAAAATATTATAATTTATTATGCGTCTCTCGTGTATTCAGTTTAGATAAAATATTGTACGACAGTGAGTTAAACATCAATACGTCAAAACGTCAAGGAAAACATTATTAGGATTTTAAATAACAGTTATTGAAAATTAGAAGTGATTACACGCAATTCAAGTACGTCGCGTAGGAGGTATTATAACGCTTCTCGAAATATCACTTTTCTTTTATAATATGCGAAAAAAATAATCAATGCTTGTTCGTTAGGCATATTCATTTGGTAAGATTACGTGTGTACGAATTTTCGAAAAATCGAAATTACTGTGGTCAACTGTAATTTAGCACACTGCATAATATCAAAATCCCACATAGTCTCACAAAAATAAGTAAATATATTGTAAAACATTGAAAAATATTCGCGATATTGCAGAGTAGACACACACCTTGCCAATCAATGTTACGTGTTAGACCAACGGCCTTTCCTACGTCCGACACGCTATAAGCTACGATACGCACATACCAATAACAATAACTTCCATCGGTGGCTGGTCTATAAAATAAATATGATTTTTATCGTTTGTGAATTCTGCGTCGTTTCCTCCACTCGGCGTCCATAATATGGCTTGCTCGGTTATAATACCGGCGAAAAGTACAAAGAGTTCGAGAAAATCGAATAAGAGCTTACCTATTGCCTTACAAATAGCGTTCTCGATTGAAATTTATTCCGGGCCGATGGTCATTACTTAAAAGAATACATATGAGAGGAGTCTGCCAGAGTGTGTGTGTGTGTGTGTGTGTGTGTGTGTGTGTGTGGGCGCACGCGTGCGCGTGTGTGTGCGTGCTCGTGTGTGCATTCCGATCACGTAGAAACGGCTGGCTTTAGCTTCGGGGAGCTGCCCTAACAATTGCAGGAAAGAGCACCTACATACACTCAATTACGTCCGAGTTTCGCGGGGCTGGAAAAGTGATGATCAAAAATGAAATAGTGACGCGCCGCGCACCTCGAGACGCAACAACAAGTTCTCGACGAACGCCGGTAACCTATTACCCAATAGTGTGATTAGATTAACCTAATGCGGAATTCTCTAGTAGTTGGCGGTAATAAAATGTAATAACCGCACGCTCGCCCAGCGCTGTTGTTACAAGCGCACTTGGCCACGCGAACACGTATCGGACCCACATTTTATTGGCTTTTTCCGTCTAATGTGCATCAGACAATATTTTCCCGCACGACGCGAGCGAGTGATATAACTTATTAAGTACCTACCTACTCACCTATGTTTTTTTTTTTTTATTAATATTAATATAAAACCCTCGGGACTGCGATGTTTACTCCAAATAACAATATACACGGTTATGGGATTGACGGCGTTCGCTGAAAACACGTTGACATTATAATAATGGTAGTAAGAAGCAAGAAAAGCGCTGATTTGAGCAAAGCTGTGTGTTATAATATGATATACTTTGAGCCAAATAATGTGCATGTATAGAGGCTGATTTCTGATAAATTATATTATTTATATATTTTCAATACAGTGAATCCTCTGAGTACCAGGCACTCTAAGTCCATGTTTTTAGTTTGTTCTCTCTCCAACTCCCCTCAAAAAAAAAATGTTTGTTATTCAGTGGTGCCAGTTATGGGAGGATTCATTGGTCATAGTATTTTAGATATATTTTCTTAACGAATAGTTAGAAATGTGAAATTCCTCACGACGTATGCTCTGCAATTTAAAGTAGTGATTTCCAAGTTCAACACGTTCAAATAACATTACCTTAATAACATAGAAACCAAAAGCAATGTATGAATATTACATAATATAAAAAACCCGTAATTGTTTGGCCGTTGTTCCCCATCTTAGTAAAGGTTTTCATAACGACTCAGGACCGGAATTAACTTACTCGCACATTCGGAAAAACTGTACGTCAGCCGATTTCGAGCTTTCGACAAAATCGCAATAATATAATACGCATAATATTATCATATTATATAGTATACACTTATGATGAATTATTCGTGTAAGTTGATTTATATTGTTATTTTGTTGTCTGCAGCGATCACACCCACTGGATTTCGCTTTTCGCCCATGCTAGCTGTGATCGCCGTCGGATGCGTCGTGTCTGTCGTGTCCGTCGCGTGTATCGTTGCCGTGGCCGTGGCTGTGCAACGGAAGCGAGCTAAGCGCCGTCGCCGCGAACGGTCAAACGACGAGTCGAAAACGGCCATAGACGGCGTTAGCGGAACTGGAACGGGTACAGGAGCTGGAGCCGGCACCGGTGATGGTGGTGGAGTCGATGGTGGTGGCGGCGGAGATGGCACTGGAGGAGGAACCATTGGAGGCGCTGGTGGAGGTAACAGTGGAGATCGTCATCATCAACGAGCAGATGCCGTCGACGACGGACTGGAAAAGAATCCTGACATCATACCGCACGACAACGGTAAGCAGAGTTAATTTTTCAAATTCCAAGAGCAACAACTTAAAGATTTGAAATAAAAAACTAACATTGTCTTTTCACACAGTAAAACGTTACTGTGCGTCAATGATAATGTTTTATTTTTCAGTTGGACGCGTATCATATAAACTTACATAATATATTATGCAAGTACTGTTGTAATTATATTACGAAACCAAATAATTATTATTATAAGAAAAAATGTTTAATGATCGTCGTTTGTCCATTATCTATTATACGCTGATATATACATAAAGATTACCTCAAATTGGCAAGATTTTATATTTTTTTTAGATAAACCAAAAATTATTTTAGCAAATATTATACTTCTGTAATTATAATTTCCAACACGTTCCAATCTTTGTAAAAATTGTTCGACGATAATTTTCCAAAATCCTTTATTTTATAATTCACTGGTCGATACTTCTTAAACGTATTTTTTTTGTTAAGAGTTTAATGCTATTTTAATCGTGTTGAAAAATAAATTCGACCCCAAAAAAATATTTTAAAACTGCCCAAATATTAAGTAACAGATATCAAACATTATCATTGTTTTAACTTATGTAGTTAAAATTAAATAATCTTTCCCTTTTTGCTATCTCCTGCATCATTTAATATAATATATGGTTTTTGAAAAAAGCAACTCATGTTCGAATAGTTTTCTGCGCTTTTCTTGTCGTTATATTTAACGTTGAAGTACATCAAAATGTATTATATGGTAAATTATTTTATAACATATTGCTGTCATGAATCAACCCAATGTATTTCCAATGAAACAGTTACTCCCGTACTCAACAATAAAATCTATAAAAATTATCTTCTTCGTTAAATTAATTATTATTTATTTATGACGTTTTAACCGTATTGCTTCCCTTATTATATACTTATTTTCTTTCTTATAATGTATTTTTTTTTACATCAAAACAAAATATGTCTGATTACATTTTAGATAGATTAAGCTATAATATTAAATAAATAATAATAAACTAAATTTAATTTTACTTATATCCCTCCATCACAACCCTTCAAGGTTATATAACAATATTTTATTTAGAATTTGAACAACGGTTAATTTGTTTAATGATTCTATTTTTTCAATATGTTATATAGCATTATTTTAGTACTATTGAAGCTACATTATTTTTTCATTGGCTATTTTTATAGAGTAAAATTTATTTTTTCAGATAAATAAATAATAATATTTATACATCAGTGTTCAGTTCTAATATAATATTACTATGAATATATAATATGACTTTTTTTCCGCGGTGTACATATAATTATATTAAATATTTTAATATAACAAATACTCCCAAAAATGTTTTTTTAATATTTTTCTCGGAATTAAATAAATATTTTTTCAGTAATCTACGTTTGTTTTAAACAACCCATTTAAAAGAACTATTCCGTTCTACTTTTATTATATAAAATTAATTAATTTCTACGAAATAATTTTAGTTTTCGTTCAAACAACAGTCTTAGACCAGATAGTTTTGGTTAGTTTTACTCGCTTTCATCATGAAATACGTTTTGTTAAAATATACACGATTTTCCTACAGATTACTTAGACGAAGACGAAAAGGCATTTGAACGGTTAAACAGTGGCAGAATATACTCTTCACGAATGGTCGACGCAGAAGCATGCAAACAACAAGTAAGTCCAATAAGCGTAACACGGTTTGAATGTATAATAATTTATTGCCGAAAGCAGACTTAAAACGAAAATTCTAATTTATTACAAAAGTGTAGAGAAGAACCATAAAATACTTGGAATTTGTGAGTAAGTTGTAGGTTATCACAACTACCAAAAATGCACAACGGTCTACTACCATAGTTCAGTCGGCACGTAAAAAAAGTTACGACCGGTGTGTTCTGATGGTTAGCAATAAAAAATAATATATTTTGTTTATTTAACTGAGCGTTCTCACATTTTTCAATAAATTACAAAACAATAATTGTAATTAAATTGTATCGATTGTATCAATTTGTATTTAAATTATTTCAAACAAAAACACATAACAACGTTATCACACGTCTACACAATATTGCAGGTACATCATAATATATTATTATTATTATGGTAGCATTATCAGTTAATATTATTATTTATTATATCAAATGCGGACAATATATCGACCACTGCTGCAGTGCAGTTTGAAACATTGACGATAATTGACGATAATAAATTAAAAGTGTAGTTGGGATAAAATAGATAACGTATTTCCCTAATGAATTTTAGAAAGTTTTCACTCTTCACGGTATTGAAGGCGGTTGATGGACATATTTTAATCTCTCAGTAATAATTGTTAAAATAATATAAAATATAGTATACTCTAAACAACATATACCAACATACTATTACGGCATTTAATTGTTATTTTTTGACAGTGTAGACAATTTAAATAGATATTAGTAGGTAGTCTATTAGTATGTGTTTATATATTATAATACAAATAATTATCTTTGTAAGAAAATATCAAAATGAAGAAGATGCGTAAATTTTAATTTTTTTTTTTTTTTTATTAGTAATATAATAGCAAGTATACAATTTGATTATAACCTTATAAAAATTACGTTTTCTTGTTGTTCAAATACAAAAAAAAAAAAAATTTAAAAAGGAATTAATTAAATTTTATGCAGTTTTTATTTCGTTTCGGTCAAACTACGGTTCAAAATAAAAACTGAAAATTGTATAACTCAATATCTTTTAATGTCAACGTGAAAACTATATATTGTTCAGGTATTGAAACTAATTTGAATGTCGAATATATTTAAAATTGCAATGACTTACGCATTACACGCGTTCGTGTTTCTAATGATTTAATTGTATCTATATTAAATAATAGCTAGCCATAGGCTGTGTATACCTACAAGAAAAATTAGGTATTAAGTAAATAGGTAGATAGGCATTATAGGAACCTATGTCATTACGCTCGACCGTGCAGGAACATAAATTACATGCAAAGATTTAAATAAATGAACAAACGTTTATAATATATTACATTATTATACAACAATACCAACTGCCGCCACTAAATGAAGATATAAGCCTTGCATATGCCTTAATCTCCTTATACTCATCATCTTCGAAATCCGGTGGTACTTATGGCTTGAAATAATTTTGCAAACGATTTCGAAATAGGTGTACTTGGATATTATGATGTATGCGTTTCGATTCGGTCCTTGAGTAATAATTTAAAGGGGGCTCGTCGTTGTACTTGACGCAGATCTACTGTTTCGTTGTGAAATTTACCGGTGTGTCGTTGTTTTTAAATTGTATTGCGAACTATTTTTAACTTTTCGGACTTACGGTGAAGGGTTAACACAATATATACCTATATGTTTTCTTTGTGTATTCCTTAAACCCACATTTTTTTTTTTTACAAAATTCACCTTCGCTTTTCCTTTAGGAGTACCGTGATTAAAAATGGAATGGACTTTAGGAATTGGATGCATAAGCAATGCTCATTATTTACAAAATAAAAAAAGATTGAAATATTATTAAAATTAACAAATACAAATTTCTAATATTAATAATTTATGACCAAAATAAATCTTATTTCAACTATTTATTGGCATTTCCATGACGTCTTCTCATCAGTTTTCCAGTGTTATTCAAATCGTTTTCAGAAATTCTCGTTTGAAAATAACTATACTTTACCAGTTCTCAATCTACAATAATAAAGAGTAATACCAATGAGAATTTATTGTCGTACTCCGTTTATATTCGAAAACCTTGATATTCATTATACAGTTAATATAATATATTATATTATTTGCATGGAATTTAAAACAAATATTATTATCAGATCACTGCTTATAATAATATATTATTAAGTTAAAATAAAAAAGTTTTGAATAATATATAATATTATTATTGTACAATATTGTATTTATTGACAGATGAGATTTTTAAGAGGACTTTAGTCGATGCCGGAGGTTTTCCTAACCATTCAATTACCCATGTATCAGTTACATCTACATAATTTTTAAATCAATAAATTAAAATAATAGATAAAATACTCAAAATCTCACCTAATTTTCAAATGAATAGATTTTCCATGAAATATATGTTAATCAACAATGCTACTTTTAGTTTATTTTTAAACAATTTTTATATTTTTTACATATACCAATTCATATTATATTATACTTTGTGCATAAAATATAATATCACAGAAAAAAACTCATACATGTTGTCTTCAATACATATAAATTATTAAAATAATCAGCTGCTTAGCAATTTTCAGAAAAGTTTGTATTGCCATGAAACAAGGCTTAAATTATATTTAAGATATAAAACCCTGGTGTTTAAGTAGTTAACTATAAGACAAATATGTTTTATAGTTACTTGGAAATTTTAAAATCAGGATTTGAATAGAATGAAAGCCTAACAAGAGGCTAAACAAGCTTAAAAAATTGGAAATTCATTTTCAGTAAGGGATCATGCACCTACTACAACTCTGTTACCTCTCAACAACTCTACACTATCTGTTTAAAGTGTTTAAATATCAGACTAACCACCTTATTATTTTACAGGCTCGCGGACTTATGCCGCCTCCTCCTCCGATGACGCCACAACAGCAGATCTATTCTTCGGACATTGTCGGTGGTTCTCCTTCGGCCGGCGTCGTGTACCCAAACCTGATGTGCCCCACACCACCACCGCCACCGTCACAGCTGTTGCTCCACCAACACTATCAGCAACAGGCATTGCAACAACAACAGCAACTACAGCAACAGCAGCCCACTGCCGCATTGCACCATCACCGACATAATGGCGGTGGACCTCAGCACGTGCAATACGTGCAGGTTGACCACCAAAACCAGTTTGCCAGCCACCCACACCAGCACCACCATCTACATCATCATCCCTTGCTGCCACCGCACTATCAGCCGGTCCCGCAGACCCGGACCATGACCCTTGGCCGATACCACAACAACCACAAACACGGTCACAATCAACCACAAGACCGGTCTGCCGAGATACCTCTGTTATTGGCCACCCAACCTGGACTCCAACATCACCATCAGCTTCACCAGCGCGAGAGCACGGTATAAAACACACATTCGTCGACATAGCTCTTCTCTCCCTCACCCCATATTGTCCATTCAATTTATTTATTTTTTACGATTAGAGATTATTATTATTGTAATTATAAATTTTTTAATTATTTTTCCATTTTAAATCATATTTTTTTCTATTCTACGTAACAAACCCCGGTTCGTAATTCAATATAATTAAATATATATCATTTTTTTTAAACCAGTTATATCAGAGAACTATTTTCAAAAAATTAAATGACAATAAATACCTGAGCCATAACCGGAAAATTCAAGAGGTTAAGTAGAAACGCATGACATTGTATCGTCGTTAGTGACATCAAAGTTGTAGCACTCACCATTCACTACTTACACGGTTTCTTCTTATTCCGAACATTTATCTCGTATCTAATTTATTAAAAAAAAAAATAAAAATGTAGTTTCGTCGTTCGTGTTACAATTATAAAATTATATGTACAATTAACAATCAACTTTGATTTTAACATTTGTAACCAAGTTTTTCTTCTTTTTACTTGTACATATGATGGACATAACATTTTTACTCGTCGACACAATTTCGAATAAACTTATAACCCACCACAACTTATAGAGTAACCAGCTATTATAGCTATTGTGTGGTACCTGAGTGGCTTATGATTCAATTGGTTTCCTCACGTAGAACATATTTCAACCAGTAACATGATATTGTGGATTAAAAAAAAATCACACCCTATAATACGGACTGGATTTAAAATATGGATGTGGCACAAAGTATATATAGCTTATTCATATATTCTCGTTATAACTGGTTGAGTATATATTATAAATTTTAATATTTTTTTATGCTCGCGTATTGTATACAAATACAGCGAAAGCACTTTAAACGCATTTAGTGTAATCCATTAAAATGCACATGATTTAATTCTGCGTTAATATTATAATACAATAATTGCAACTATAGTACCTAATATTATTTCTGTATTGTCATTCGAACCACAAATAAATTTTAACATTCTGTACATTTTAACTATTTATTTAAATGAGACCCTAGTCTATAATGTAATTATTATTATTTATTTACTATGATTATGACTATTTTTTTTTTTACATTAAATAAAAACGCTTACTATATTAATCTAACTTTATAGACTATAGAGTTGAGCTGATAGCTTCCATGTTTTATTTATTTGTTTTGTTTGTAAGCTGCATGTATACTATAATTTATATTTTGTCATTAACACGTCATACAAAATATACGCTCCTAATAATTGTACTAAATTATAATATAATATAGTTCCTATATTACATTATAATAATATTATATGGGAAATACATTTTGGCGTTTACAATTATATTAAAGTACATAGTATTACCTATACTATAATAATGGAAAGACTGTAAGGAAGTATTTTTATTTAACGCGCAATTTTAACAACATTTTAGTTTATTTTTTTTATTATTATTATTAATTTTTTTTATTACACAATTGTTATATGATCGCATTGTGTATGAATATTTAATGTTTGAAAATCAACTAATAAAGCGTACTTTTGACTCACTTTTATAAAATTATGATTTCGTTTATTCTATATATTTTTTTTTCTGTTTACAAACTTTTGTGTATTTATATTATTGCACGTGTTTAAAATAGTTTTTCACACCGCATGCATTTTTTATCACTCTAGAGTTTTTACTGCCTGTAGAAATAAAATAGAGCATTAAGTTTTGTTTTGCATCACTTTTAAAATGTTATAGCCTCATCCCACCACCCGTTTTTTTTTTTTTTAATTCTGCTTCAAACGATCAAGTAGGTATAGTAGGTGCTTAATAAATATTTAATTTTTCAATATATTTTATTGTTATCAACAACTGTTATAAAAATGAATATTAATTAAGTGCCGTAGAATATAATATTTTGTATAGGTGTAATATTACAGAGTAAAATTAGCAGTTTTCTCAGCGGTTAAAACGATTACTATAACAACCACTCAGGTCTTGTAACTTAGTCATATTTTTTTATTTTTACGCATATTATAAATTATAATAGTAGACGTATTTTAATGCAATAACGTGAAACTTCAAGCAATAAAAATATAAACACAAATCGTGCGAAAATTTATATATAAAAAAAAGTTCAGTTGAATATTCTCATACATTATGGAATAAACCCTATATAATCCCAAGGGTATATAAACTCTTTCAGCTTTAAATCAACATTATTTTGGCACATTTCATTATTTGTCAAAACACATTTATTAAAATTCGTTGTTTGCTCAAAGTGTTATTTATATTTTTTTTGTCAAAATTATATATATATATATATATATATATATATATATATATATTTATCGTAGGTATATGGAATTTTCAATTTTCAATCTCGAATAGTAGTGCAATTATATCTATAGTAAATTATTTCTAATAATTTTTATATGCAAATAATAAATATTATTTTATAATTATAATATTATATTCAAAGTTAAACATTTGCAACAAATATGGAAATTGTATAATTAGATTCATGAAACTAATAAATTTATTTACAATCAGTATTTTGCCATAATAATTATGGTGGCAAACAGTTTGATAGAATTTCAAACAAATAGATATCTCTAAATTCTTGGATAATTAAATAATTGCCAATAATTAAAAAATATTTACATTTATTTAACTTTTTATTGATTTCTACGATCACTTTAGTTATAAAATGTTGATATAAATTCCATAGGTAGATCGATTTAGATAGGTCGCCCATGACAAAATAATAAGATAAAATGTGTTTTTAATTTTAAATAATACCGTCAATTAAATGAAAAAATCGGAAATCATAAATTACGTCACTACAAATACAAATACAAATACAAATACAAATACAAATAAAGAAAAGCAACTTTTTTTTATCTGAAATATCTATAAGTAAATCGATTAACTAGCAAACAAAAAAAAACCATTATAATATTTTAAGCTATTTTAAGAAAATTATTCTTAGCTTTTAGTGCCTCCACACACCATGTCTATCGAGTGAAAAATAGAACGATGTCAATAAAACAAAATCATTGTGACACTCACCAATGTCATGCACCGAGTCCACTGTATTGATGACAGTTCGATGACTAAATTACAAAATTGTGATAACGCGTTTAATTACTCACCAGTTCCACGTTATATTAAAGATGAATCATTCCTTCGATATCAATCTTAATCTCATATTTTACGAGAAAAAAAGAGATTTTATCCATCATATTTAATTAAATCAATCTCAACCAAAAGCTCAAGTGATTCCGTCAATATCTGCAGTGTAGTTATCATCTCTGAGTAATTATTTTAATGAACTATCTATTTTGAAAATTTAAAGTTTGCGGAATTCCGATAGTTCTAAAAATCATGTTCACAACAAAAACTTGCTTATTATTATACTCACAAATAATAATATACTGTGTAGTGAATGAAACGTGAAGGTAGATTAAGGTAAAATAATTTAATAAATAAATAGTTGCCTAATTAATAATCAAAATACTATACTGTTGCTGATACCTTTATGACGATCCTTCCGAACCATTAAAACAATCATAATATCGGGATAAAGTATATTATACATATATATTTATAACATTCACAACGGAAGCTAAGTGATTAGGGTTGGGTTAGGTTGAGTTTTCCGTGATTTATTAAATTATTATAATACATTTATTATTATATATCTCTTTCTCACCTGTCGAATTTAATTAGTAGCCTTCCACTTACGAGTATACTGTGTGCGTTTAGTCGTAGCTATGGCTGCTAATAGTCAAGTAGCTTATTGACCGAATGTCATGTATATATTCCAGTAATGCATTTTGTCATGCATACCATAAACCAAACCGAGCACTATTTTTTCCCATCATTTTAAGGGTTGACACATGAATAATCATTTTGTTTATCATTGCTCACAATGACCACTCGCAGTAAAAACATAATATTTAGGATATCTTAAACAAAATATGAAAATTCAACGCCGCCTATAGCTTCAAATAGAGACAAATCATAATTATTGTTATATAAAAAAGGTGTACATAAGGAACGCTTTTAAACTTTTAGAGGTGTTTTATTGTTACCAGTGCAGCGAATAATTATAATAGTTAGTTTTATTTATGATGACCAACTAACTATTAAACATAGAGATGATATCTTTGCAATATACGTAATCATAGTAGGTACATCGCAGTATATATCATGATTTAGTTCTACTCATTATTGCGAAATTATGTGTTGTATTGTTTCACCATTTAGGAGTTTAATACAATAACAAGTCAAATCGTATTACACACATCATATAGGTAGGTATATCTCTCATGTAAATTCAATACATTTCCAAATTCACTTGATCCAATAAAAAATGTCCATCACCGAAAACGGTCGTTCATCCCCTCGTGGCTGCCTGTTTTGCTTGATGCTAAATCTGCAACCGTTTAACTCATCTCAGCATGATCATGCGAATAAATAACTGAAATGCAATACGATAAAGTATGCGGAATGACATTTAGTAATATTTATGTGCACAACTGACGTTTTGATGTATGTTGTTGCGTGTATGTACAGACCGACTTGACAGTGGACCAGCAGCTGCAGCAAAGGGGCGCTGGCGGACCAGTTTTTGGAAAACCACCACCGTCGGCGGTGCCATCGCAACAGCAACAACAACAGCAGATTATCGCGGCCACGCGATTCTGACAGACGGACTTCGAACCGATTCCCGAGGACGATTTGGTCATGTTGTGAACTCGCCCCCGGACAACCCCCAACAAGAGATTACGGCGACCAAAACTGCAACTGACCGTATATTAAATATAAACCGCGGAATTTCGGCAAACACACCCGCGATGACGTATTAAAAATAAAAAAAATGCTCGGGGGACAACGAAAAAAATGTTTTTTTTTTTTACAATTTTTCTTAAATTATTTAACATGTCTTCTACTGTTGTTGTTTGATTTATGTTCCACATCTTATGCACCGCTTTCAGTCATAATCTACCATTCCGATCGTGTCTACATACCGTAATAAATACAATGTAACCTGAATTGCACCTAACCCTACCTGCAGTTAGCCCTTATTCCATGTCGCGATCGACCACTAATTTTCTGAAAAGGTAAATCGCCATCGATATCTGCCCACCAAACGATCTTTAGCTATAAGAAAATATTATGATATAAACTCTTGACGCACTCTCCTCCTCCCCCCCCACCACTTAACCACCGACATCACAAATTAAAAACGTCATGTCGCAACGCCGACGGCAGATCCGTATCTACGTACCGTCGTTATAAAATTTTCGACGACGATAATTAATCACGAAAAACCATCTCAAAGTATAATAAATCCCGAAACTATATACGGGACATCTGTTTCGTCGCTCCCGAAAACTCTTACGGGCATACTCAAAACATCATTATAAAAGTTTCGCGTTGTAATATAATATATTATATTGTGTACGCGCACGCTAGAGGTAAATTAACAATAGTTAATTTTTTTTTACGAACCCAAAAAACGCAAAACGTCGTCGAAATTTCTCAACTTAATGGTTTTTATTTTTTCTTCTACTTTTTTGATATATGTACCTACGTTCTTATTATACTTATAGATTTTCGATCCCTTCAATTCGCGCCGAATAAGCCAGCTAGACGTATTCGTATAAATCGTTTCATCGTCCGATCTGAGGATTATTCATGTGTTAATCTCACGAATAGCACGACACACGGCGATATTTGTATACGTTCACATTAAAGCCCAACACGATGGTAGCAAATCTGTTGTAAGCCAATGTACCTGCACGCATACACACACCTATACGATACCATCGAGTTTTTCAATTTTCCGAAGCGGTGGCGGAGTTTTTGTTTTTCATTTCATCTATCAAGACAATCCATGAAATACATCTCACACAATCCACATCTCACATTTATTTTATTTCCACTCGATTTTCTTTGACACATACCTGTGCGCCCATTCACCTATCTACCCGCCAACTTAACTAACTCATTCAATTATTTCATATTTCTAAAAATGTGTTGCAATGCCATTATAATAACAATAATGAGCACCTACCACGAATGTTATGAAATTAATTGTTCCTTATCGTTCGATGCTCAAGAGTCACTCAATCGACGTAAATGGACACTCTATGTTTTATGTGTTATTTATGGAATTGGGAAAGTTTTTTTTTTTTTTAAGTGTAAACTGAATGTAATTGAAGTTGTAAATAGTATGTTGTAAATTAAAACAGCTTGTGGCCACAATATTTTTATAGACTCAAAATTAATGTGTCTATATAATATTGAACTATTTTCATCATAATATTATATTAAATACTACTATAATACTTACCTATTATTATGTTTGACTTGTGTTACCTCTGAGATAATTTTCGTTAAGTTTAAAAGTAAAAAAAAAAAACTTATTATATGTTACCGCATACTAAAATATAATATACTATGCTTTTGTCGTACTTATATAGTTATTGTATTGATACAACTTATAATGTAAATGTAACTTTTATTTTAAGAAAGGTAAATATATTTAACAAGATATCACGTCAATTCCGAAAAAAAGATATTATAAAAAAGTATTATAGCTAAGAATCAAAAAGTAAAGAAAATTATAATATAGATGACGTTAGGCACTCGACTCTGAAAATCTATCGTTGCATACACAAATACATTAGTAATTTCCTTCACTCAATTACGGTTTTTAAAACATAGAAACAAAAAATCGTCAATCCGTATAAAAATGGATAACATTTAAAAGTAAATATCAACTGTAAACTGAACTATTTATCTGTATATGTTTAAAAAAGTTTTCTTAAAGAAAGACATGGAATGCGCTGGAATGTTTAAGTGAACGATAATAATCAAATTGATGCCAGGAGTCTAAATATTAAGTTTTTTTTTCTGTACATAAATTAGCATTATAATTATTGTCATTACGTTATTTATGTATTTTAATATATGTTTTCTTATGTATGTTAATTTATAAGAGGGCTTTAATATGGTTTTCTTGTTTCAATTGTTTTATATGTATATAAATTGCAATATTTTCTTTGGACTTCGATTATAGATGTGAAAAAAACATTTTTGTGGGTATAACTGCATCGTAATTCGTATTAACACTGTTACAAATTGTTTAGTTAGGATACAAACCATTTTAAAACTACCAAAAATGTTTCCAATATAGACAATATTTATTGTTCATATTTTTAACATTATCCGCAACTTTTAAGTTTCTAATTTTGATTTCAGTTTATGTTTTTTCTTAAATTCAACTAATTAAAAAATATAGTATGTTAGCATCAAGACGTCTACAATTAATTAAATTAAATATGGACACGTACCTACATATTGCGTTATTCTGTACTATTCTAATATTGCAAGATTGCAATATTCGTTTCATTATATTGCATTTTATGATTCTTGTTTATAATATTCGATTAACCCATAAAGTAAATAGTTCTAAATTGTTTTATAGTGCTTAAATGAAAAAGTTGAGTTTAATTGTGTTATATCAACAGAAGCTATTCGTATTCTGATAAATTATAGATAACTAATAATTTTTACGCAGATTTGATCGTTAAGAAAAACCATTAGGTACAAGCGTATTACATCACACCCTTTAAATTTTCAACGTAGTTTTCATAGTAACTTTTTGCTAGCCATACGGGTTATTACATTTATCGTAACATGTTTAATAATAATATTGCAATATATTATATTGTAAGGTGTTTATATGTGTTGTAAATATAATATATTTATAAGATAGTGTTATTGCAAGTCAAAGTTTATAAAATGTCCTTAAATAATATATTATTATATGGTTTAAAAATAAGATTAAATAAAACGTGAAATTAGTCCAAATGCATTATATTAATATTATATATTGTGGTTTGTGTAGATGTCTATAAATGTAAGTTCTTTATTTCATTGTATTTTAAACGTTTTGTCAGTTTATTTTTATTATTTAAAAAAGATACATTAGCACCTAATCATTATTGTTTTCATATTATTTTTAATACTAATTTTATTTTCTATTATTATATTATAAAAGTTTATTATTTATTAATTTAATCTAGTATGTGATTAGATTCTATTAGAAAACTAGGTAATATTATACACTATTAAAGAAACGTTTTAATAATATTTAAAAACTATGTTTTTATTTGATAAACTAGTGTTTGATGGAAAAGTTTGATTGACGTTATTTTCCGTTATTCATTAGAAAATAATTAAAATAATTAGCTATTTACATCCTACATAAATTAAACATCCCAGTTCGTGTTCAACGTCCGACCGTGACACACGTGTGTTTCTTATATTATCGCATTTATAGCTTTCGATAGCAGTAACACACCAGTCTGTATCAAAACTGAACGTTGCAGGTAATATGATTATATTTATTGCCTTAATTACACCAATTAAATAAAAATCCCAAACCTAACGATGGGCGATAAGCCCGATACCATTACC
>JACXSJ010000493.1:246266-268178 GCA_014851325.1 Pentalonia nigronervosa | reverse complement strand
TTTAAGATATATCATGGCTAGAAAATTATATAAAAAAAAAACATTTAGTGAAAATTTCAAGTATTTACTATTTTATTTTGTTTTTGCATTACAACAAAATAAGTAAATACTTTATTTATAGATGAATATCAAATGTCAAAACTCCTATGCTTAAAAAAAGTTAAATTGACTTTTTATACTTTCCAGTAAATTTTTTTTTTATTGTAAATGGTAAAAACACTAACGAGGAATCTTCTTCCAGTTCTAACGAAAATATTTTGTTAATTTCCATTTTAAATATATTTACAAATGATTGTGATATTGACAATTGACATGTTGAAAAATATATAATTAACAATCGGGTAACTGGATTATGATATATAATAATTATTTAAAATCTATTGTGTCATCTATGCAATAAAATTTGTCATTGTCTTTAAGAATTAGAAACATAGACTGTGCATAGTAAGAAATCTACAATTCCCTAACTCTTGTATAAAAAATTTATATTGAAATTAAAAAGGTCTGATAAATATTTGTAATATTTAAATTCAAAGATATAAAATCATTGTATACGAAAAACGATTTTGAGCGAATATCTTCTGCCAGTCTAAATAACTAAGTTTATTTATTAATAAAACACGAAACCATCATTTTATTTATTGAGTAGCAAATTGTGTTAATTAAATTAAAATTTAAAAATGTAGCCATCTGGACATAATTATAATCATATATTATTAATTGCAGATTTTTTATCTTGTCGAGTACAGACACAATGCAATTCATAATGGTTACCTGTCTACAACCTATACTATGTGTTATAATTTTGAAATATAAGCTGAAAAAAAACTTAAATATTTTGTCAAGCATTAATATTTTTCTATTGTATTTAATAAGTCCTATTATAACTATTTAAAATTTTAGAATTGATAAAAAAATATAGGTTTCGAAATTTAATACACGTTTTTATATACGTTTTTATTTTATTAATTTATAATTATTAAAAATTTATGGCAACATTTTTTAAGCTTTTTAAGTTCTAATTTTTACAAGACTCATCAAAATTATGAAATTGTATAAATATTATTTTGTAGTTATAAATGTATATAATATTTATATTAAAATACATTTTTAATAAATAAATAAATAAATAAAATTTTTATATTTCAGGTTCAATAATTTAGTATAAGATTCCTCCTAAATAGTTCTTTGTAATTCTTATTGAAACTCAAAAATCTAAAAAATTATCACATTTTTAATGAAATTTGAAGTTTTAATTTTTATGGAATAGATTACCTAGGTATTTTAACAATGAAGTATGATTTAAATTATTCTGTTTTAATTAAAAAAATATTCGTAGGGTACTTGACTTTATTGCGTTTAGTATTTTATGTTATTATATTTTACTACGCAAAAAAAATTTTCAAAATATTTAAATTTATTTTAAGCTATTGCCTGAGCTATTGGCGTCTAGGCTTGTCACAAATTGGACCCCAAGCTCCTAAGCTCTACTTGAATGACGGGTTTCATCGGGGGAGTGGACGATACTTTTTATGTATAATATTCTTTTTCTCGTAGAATGTTTAAGTATTTATTAAGTCACTTAATAATACGTTCCTACATTATTTGTAGGGGTTGGTAGGGGTTTTAAGAGAATTAGGTTACTAAGGAAGAAGGTTATCACAATGACATTTTCAAATATAATGTTTTTAGCAAAAATTTATTCAACCTACTATATTACTAACAATAAAATAAATAAAATATTATGCTTAGTATTATTAGCGGACAGAACCTCAAAATAGTTTTTCGTATATTTAATTTAAATTTAACTTATCCATTACAGTGACCCTTCATACACTTTCCTACCTTTTTATAATTTACGTTGCATATAACATTAGATAAAAAACACTAACACATTTTTGATTTAAAATTAATTTATTATTCAAACTAGAGTTTTGGAACTAATTGTGCAAATATATGATAATTACGTGCTTAATATTGCAGGCCTTGGATAAATTAAAATTAAATGTTTGATATGGGTGAGGTTGGAGATATATGAAGTTTAAATGCCTAAATCTGTCGTGCAAATTATTGTTAAATACGTGCTAAATATTTACATAAGAAAATATAAATTTATTATTGAGACGTGGTAGGAGACATGCACCTTTAAAAGTTATTGGTGGGATGAAGATATCAATTTTTGATACGTTTATGTGGATTTTACAATTTCATATATTGTACTAGTGATATTAGTAAAAAGTATTAAGATTCAAGGGTTTTCATTACTTTGTTTTTAATGATCTTTTCAATTTGTTTTCTCTATTCGATTGACTTCAAAATTCTATCAAAGTAATTGAAAATTAGCTGCATTATTATAATTGCAAATCGAGTTTCGTCAATCGCAAATCTATTTTTGTATTTTTTATATTTACATTTTTTTTTTTTTATAAATTATTATAAAAGAATTTTTTTGAGAGTATAGTTATCTTTATGAAATATTTTGATATCACTGACAAACATTAATTTAATGCAAAAATGTATTTTGGAAAGTATGTTACGAGTAATAAAATTAACTCAAGTGCAATTTGACTAAAATAAGTGCAATAAACTAGTTTTCCATGCATCAGGGGAAATACCGTAGGGAGATTGATAAACTAAATAAGTATATTGTACATTATAAACAATATATATATTTTTTAACGTACACATAAGTATGAAACATGTATGCAATAGTCGTTTAATAATAATATTTTATAGTTTTCAATAATTCATGTAATAATAGTAGGTATATATTATGTTTTATTTTGACAAAAATAATCAACAATAGTGTTTCAAGTTAATATAAATAACTCTAAGGACCTGTTTTAGATGTGTAAAGTTGGCCTCTCGGCAAAATCACCTCAAACAAATTGTAAATTATTACCCCTTTAATCAGTGATTGGCAAAGGAGAAGGCACTGAGGGACTACCACCCAAGAGCTAATTCCTTCGATAACTTCCGAATGGTTAACTAACAAATTCTGGAAAGAATTTATAATTACTTAGAAACAACTAAAGGGCCATAACAAACAATTTGATTGAAGTTATTTGGCTTTGAGGGGGCGGTAGCTATCTTCGCACATGTTGGTCGTTTGCATTGAGCGCGAAAAAGGCACTAGTTGACAACTGCTACACTGACTGATAGAGTTTGTAAAATATGGTTCTTGATGTAATGATATTATTACTTAGATATTTAGACAGATAAAAATAGAAAAAAGATGCAAATTCTTATGCCCAGTAATTATAGGTTGTATTTATTCGGTCAACAAATTCATACAACTTTACTATTATGCATAAATGCAATTATTGTATTTCATTTAAACTTATATCGTAAGAACCATTAAATAACCATTGTTTACAAATGTAAAGAGTGAGCAATATTCACGTAAAATAGCCATTGAACATATGCTTTTAAAGTTTATTTAAGATTTATTATTTATTAGCTCCTCACCTATTCTTAATACATTTATTCATTTAATATGATATATTTATTATCAGCATTCAAGCCTAGAATTTGGAACAATTAAATAGTGCAGTTTATTCTAATGATTTAAAAACTATATTCCAACTGCAACATTATTTAACATAGATGAGTAGGATGCTTTGCCGCACATACTTATCAGGATTAATATTTTTCACTTAATATTACATCTCTACTGTATACATATTATGAATTTATAATATAATCCATGTTAGTGGACTTGGATTTATGTTCACATAAATTCACTTAATAGAGTTTTTAATACTTAATATATTTAGTTGTCTCTAAAAAAAAAAAACAAAAATTTAAGAACAACGATCATTGAAAACTGAAACTGATAAGTAATAAACTAGGGTTAAAGGCTTCATATCATAAATAATCTTGTAATATGCATTTATTTTTGCCCTAAAAAATTACTAAATATGCTCTTAAAATATGCCTGAAAAATCGAAACATTTTGACTACGCTAAATATGAGAAAAAAATTTTTATTGGTAGGAAATATTATTAATTTATGTTGTAGAATATATGTATATGAATACAGATATAAAATAATGTACGCTGTATACAAATTAAATTAGTTAGGTATTTTAATTTATGTAAATCTTTATTTTTTTCTTCAAACTTCGAGTATTTTTAAGCTTGTCTGAAAAAAATTCCGATAATTAATTTTATATTAATTTTTTAATAATTAATTTAATAAATACTAATTATTACCTAAATTAATAGTTACATTGTATGATTAAAATTGTACGTATATTTTCAATGATAAGTGACAGCCGATCGTCTGCCAGACGCTAGTATATTCTTGTATTTTGAAAATTAATGCTTGACATCAACAGATAATATTGGAGCGAATTTATAGAATTACAAGTCATTTATTTGCAAGTCTTCGTATACCTCTTCCATTGAACTGTCTATTCCATCTAAAATGTTGAAATTTTTTCTATAATTTAAATCTTTCATTTTTTGATAGGACGTTTTTTTAATTTTTTATGTATAGCTTTTTCAGTTTCTCCTTGTGAACTTAGTAATTTTTTATGCATGTAATTTTTCATGAATAGTCTTACAGACGAGAAAAATATGACCCTCACTTATTTTTTTAGATATATACCAACATTAAATTTTTTTACCAATTTAAAGAAAAATTAAATTCTTATTAATTTATATAAAATATGCACTTAAAATGAGAATATAATAAAATATGCACTAACACGTTATAAAAATTTAAATATGCAAAATATGTAAAAAAATATTGCAGTTGATTCCTGGTATTATGATACATATGTCTATAAAACAGCTTATGTTTTGAATGAATATTAGAAAATATGCAAACTCCTATAAATCTCTAGCCCAAGTAATAACTAATAAGGATAACATAAACGGCAATACAAAATACAAATATGATAGAATTATTATTGCGTTCGGCGTGAGGGATGGATTGTTGGACGGAAACTAGTGTAATTATATATAGGAACGGTAAAAGCCATACAGACCAAATAAATAAATTAGTCCGTACTAAAATCAAAAAAATTAAAATGTAATAATTTTTCCAATTAATTTATTGGCAGTAAGAATGCAGTGTTATTGATTAAAATTTAAATTCATATTTGAAGAACAATTAGTTTGGTCATTAGTTTATGGCACCCTCACTTGTTTCAGTAAAATAAAAGTAGGTGGTGAACATAAAAAATGTAGATGATCTTTTCGCTATTTATTTTTTTGCTGAGTACTTCTTATTATAAATTATTATGAATCATGATAACATATTTAATTTATATAATATATTATTATTTTTATTTTCGTAGTATAAATAGGCAATAGCTTAAAATTAATCCAAATAGTTTTATAAAATAATGTGTTTATGCTTATTTATAATGTTCCGTGTATTTATTGAACGAATAAATACAACTCAAAATTATCGGAAATCGAGATCTTCAGTTTATTTTTGACAAATTATAAATGTCTAGTTAATAATATATAGGAATATAATATTAGGTACATAGGTATATTAAATCAGGTACCATATTTTACAAATTGTACAGGTCGACGGGGCGGCTGCATACGAATTGCGTCCTGATTTTTTATACGACCGATTCCACTTAGGTCAGAGTTGGGAAAAACACAAACTCTAGGTTTGAATAATGAATGTAAGCTAAAATCAGAAATAAGTAATTACTTAAAAATATTTTTTGGTCCCCCTTTTTAAAACCCAAAGATGTATAAAACTATTTTACCGATGATATAATATTTAATGTTGCTATTGATAGTCCCATGTCTGTATTAAATGGGAAGGAAAATAATGTATTTACATCAGACGCAAATAGTGTAGTTGTTAAATATTATAGGGATGCAATTATTATGAAAAAGGGATCTTAGGCTGCAATTCGTTTGCTGCGGACGGGGCAGTTATCAATTTGAACAGGTGTCATTTTCGCGCCCAATGCCTAACAACCGGTCCGTGGGGTTGTTTCTGACCTGTTCAGAATTGCCGGTTCGACGGACAAAAACGCGTTGAAATGGCACACCTACCCTTGCCATCACCAGCACTGGCACACCTGCGCATCGATGGTCACCAACGGCAGGAGCGGGGACGGTGTACAATCATTTCTGACATTGGCATTAGGGTGGTCGAACGTACGCGCTCATTCAATACGCGGGAAACTGGCTACTGTCCTTCTGGCCATTTGTAAACTGCGACCACGAGGTTATTTCCGTTCCGCTGTCGCCAAACCACACTGTCTAAGCATCGTCGGTCACAATTCATTGAGTATTTCCGTCATCGCTTCGTTGTAATTTGCATGGCCAAAGGAAGGAAACAATAAGGATGAAGTATTTTCCTTTATCAAAAGTCACTTCAAGTCGCTCGACGCCGCAACTCGTTGCAAGTCATTCTTCGGTTTCGTACATTGTTGTGCGCTGCTCAAACTGTCGAGTACGTTTTTTGGTGGTTAATTTATACGGATTATTTGGTCGCATTGCCAGCAGTCTTCATTTATCGCGGCGTTTGTGTCAGCGTTGTTATTATCGCTGAGTTGTGTCCACGCGCGTGTTGCCGTCGTTTTGAGCACCCCTGTCGGCCATTTTTGTATACGGCGGGAGTGTTGGACTCGACAACCGTGTACCGTCGTCGCCATTCCTTCATAATATAAAGTCATTGTGAACTTGCCGACTGCCGTGTAGTTGTTACCGTGAATTATTGAGGATTGACGTTAATGCAGGAGATCATAAAAACCAAAATTATAACGTTGTGTACGTCAAATATTTTCCGAAATCTATTTTTTGTGTGTAAGTATGAAATATACCTATTATATTGGCCTAATATTACAATATTATTTTTGTCTAAATATAAAATGTTAAACGTCTGTTTTTGAATATAGTAGGACGCGATGGCTTCATGGAAAAAATGTGTATTTAAATATCCCACGTGCTTGAATACTCAAATGGAGCTGGTGATTTTCGAACGCGGAAATTTTTTATGGTTAGTACAATTATTAAATAAAAGCTAAAATACCAAATAAGTTTATGAGATTACATGTATTTATACGTTACTTATATTATAATATATATATATAACATTTTATTTCTGCTATTAACTGTTTCTGAAATAATACAATTTCTCTTTTAAAAATATTCTTTTTCAATATTGGCTCCCAAACACATAGGGTCCTACACCTCCATGGAGCTCTGCCCCTATTCCTTCTTTATTTACACCTGCTGTTATCGTACTATTTTCCATTCTATTTATGATATACAAACCAAAAGTTTTAAAAATAGAGTTTGAAATTTGGTTACCTTATAATAATTATAATATTAATGTAAATCTCTATAATATATTTGTTACCTATTAGCTATTATTAATGAATTTGATTATAATCGGACCGACAAAATTAGATGGGTGACCGCCGTGTGGGTCTTGTCACCTTTTTTTTCTATTAAAATTAGTAGTTTTTGACTCAAAATATATATTTGTGCAGCGAAGCGCTTTTTGGAAATGAAGAGCTGCTGTGGCTTTTTCAATTGTGTAAAGAAGAACTCTTAATGATAAAATGATTAGTACGACTCCCGCGTTTTTGTAATTATTTACGCAAAAAAGTCATTGGAAAAACTCTGACAAAAAACGACTATTAATCGCGTAGTGTCACACTTCTATTTTCGTTTGTTCGATTATTGGTATTTATAAATTATAATTGGGCTATTATTTCATATTTTTAATCAATAATACCTATTTCCAATTTTATAGTAAATTTAATAAATAAAACTTAAAGTACCTATTACATTCTACTAAATTGCTTGTTAAAAATTAGAAGACTCCATGTAGAAATCCATGTAAAAATTCAATAAATATGTATATTTATCTAATTAGTAATTATTTCATTACTACCTAATATTTTATTATTTAATATAATGTTTGTAATTGTAATAATATTTAGTTTAAATACAATTTTTTTTGATATTATAGTCGGCCGTGTATTCACGGATGGTTAGAACATCAACAATTATGCCCTGTCTGTGAATCTGTAGTTGGTGAAAACAGATTCACACCAATTTTTGGATCTGTGCATGTTATTCCTGTTGATGTCAGGTAAATTTAAATTTAAATTTAATTTTTTTTTTTTACCAATTAATATTTATTTTAACATTCACATTGATAATTCAAATAAATTTAACTTATTTTATTAGAATAAACCTAGTGGATAAATTATTATTTTGAAATTAAATTTCTTATTATTCGTTACACTGCTTAAAATTAAAAATTAACTTTATTATAAAAATAATATTTTATGATAGAAACTTTTATCAAAAAATTTAAGTCATTATCTAATGTACCTACAGATTTATTCACAATAGTTTATTTTGATGTTAATTTAGCATTTACTATTAAGTATATCATTTTTGTTTCAGCAATAATGCGTCACCTGCTGATCAAAGAATTGAATCGGCTGCTTATAATGTAAGTTATAAATTATTATAATTTCTATTTCTTATATTCACATAGAATTTATTTTAATTCTCAACAATTTTTTTCAGGGTTATATATTTAGTTTGGCCTCTCGTCGGACTTTTGTTTCAACATTTATTATTATCCTAGCGATATTATGTGTCATATACCTCATAATTTGATAGCTGGAAAAAAGCAGATGGCAAGTGGAATGGTTTTCGGGTTCGATTTCCCCTTAGGTTTATAACAAAATCTTCAGTATAAAATAACAACCTTTAGAATTATCACTACAATTATACAAAACAAATAAAGAATTAAATAAATACAAAGTTATTTCATTCAGTCTTGAATTTTGTATTAATATAACTTGAATTTAAATTGTTTATACTATTATTGCATATTTTAACCATAAGCACATTTTTTTTGTAATAATTAACATATTGTTTCTATATTGCTTTATAAATGTTAATGAATCAATGATAATAATAATTTTTATACTTATCATACTATATAGTTTCGAAAAAAAAATGTAACTAGTTTTAAGATATTTTATTAATTAGAAGTATTTATATTATAATATCAATTTCGTACTATGTTATCTAAAAACGTATGTTTTGAACTAGTAACTATAGTATTGATATATATGTTAGTGGTAATATGTGTAATACAGTCTTTTTTATACAAGGTGATTTAAAATGCTCATCCATTTTTCCTTTAAAAATATATACTGTAAGGCCATATTTTTAAATTCTTTACATTTGCTATACTACTTTAGAAGTGTGCTGTAATGTGACAAACTTCTATTTTTAAAATGAGAACCACCTCCCTTCTTTTCAAAATTAAAATGAGAACGAGTAGTTATAAATGGCGAAGTACTAACAATAAATAGAATATTTAATATGATATCTATTTTATATTTTTGATAATCATAATTATTAAGAATTTTTATCCTTAGTATAGACATTTCAATAACTGAACAACTACATGTTTAAATTTTAAAATTTAGTACAACATTAAGAAAAAAAAAATTCACTAAAAGAATTACAATAAAAAAGGGTGGTACTCATTTAAAAACAGAAATTTGTATCGCCGAAAAGATAGATACAAAACATAGTACAAAAAATCATAAATTTTTTAAAATGTGGTCCTTAAGTATATTTAAAAATTCTAAAAAAAAAAATTTGAACAAATTTATTATAGAATATAAAAATCGGGTGAGCGTACTTGGCAAATCACTTTGTATAACACAGGATTTTTTTAAAATAGTGGTTTATTTTAGAAAAGTTGTTTAAAAAAATAATATTAGCATAATTCACCTAGGTATTTTATATATTTCCAAGACATTTTATAGAATGCCTATAATAATTCTGTCAAATTATTGAAATCATATTATTATTTTTTATTTTTATTTTATTAATTCAATATTAAATTTAAAATTATTTAAATCTAATTAAAATAGTTTTTGTCATAAATCATAATATTGTGATCATTTTTATAATAATATACAATTAATTAAACGTTTTGATTTAATTATCTAATACTTGTTATAACAAACTGGAATGCACCACAGTTACAAATTACTTTGTTTTTAACGTACAAACATTTTAACATAAATATGTTTATGGGCTGAATATAATTTTTTTTTCTCACTGATTTCGTATAGATAATTTTACGCTACAGTTTCCATGGCCACCAAACAAAAACCAAGACAAGTTTAATGTTATGCTGTTAGAATTTCACTGACTTTACTGAAGTTACTTTTAGCAACTGATGATTAATATAATTATATTACTATAATAACTTCATTGATATATTTTTTTTAATCATAATTTTAAAAACATATATAATAATATTATTATGATTCAATATTTTCATTGCAGTGGAGAAAATATTAAGTAGCACCCTACATTTTTTACCTTAAAATTCAACTGAACCAAATTATTTTTCTTTGGCACCTTGTTTACACGTACATTTTGTAAGCCTTTGCCCACTCTCTGTTGATTTTTGACTAGCTACAGATTACAATACTGGATCTTTAGCTTTTACCTTATATGCAATAGTTTTATTTGATAAACAGTGAACTGTGATGAAGCATTTATTTATCTTAAAGTTCTATTACTGGTATCTAGTAAAATAAAAATAAAAAATAAAAAAAAATAATATTAAAAATAATAAAATCATTACTGTAAGTATACAGTTAATTGTTAATAGAGAAATAAAAAAACTGGTTTAAAATGTATTCAGAATGTACATCAGTTGCAATTACTAGCAGTGTTACTGATTTTTTTGGGAGGTCATTTTTTATTTCATTAGTTATACATTTTATTGATATCAAATATACCTATTATTTTTTTTATTACAATTAATTTAGTAGATTTAACACATGATATATATTGATATATCATGATATAATATATTATATAAAATTATTTATTTTATATAAATCAGAAAACATAATGTTTATTTTTTAAATCAATCTTGTGCAACGAATTTTTTTCTCGCATACAAATCGATTGCCCTTATTAACTCTTGAGATGAGTCTCCTTCACCTTTGATACTCATTTTTATTTAATATCTTATCTACAGTGTCTTGTCTCAAATTTGGTAAAATGAATTGATAAAAATGAATTATATTTTATTAAATACGATTAGATAAGTTTTATTGCTTATTGGTAGGTATTTCGATGTAATTTCAAAATGTGTGAACTTTAGGTATGTTCATTGATAGTAAAATCATAATTATTATATTTTGTTAAAAATTGTTTATTTTGTATGGGGGGAAGGGGGCATATTCCCAGAGTATTCCTGGATTCAACAATGACTACTAGTAAATGGTGTTTATCAACATTCAGTACTGGAATCCGAACTGTTGAATCAGTTTCAACTCGAAAGAGTCTGACAACTTTTTCAATTTATAGATTGGATAGGTTGCTTATTTTGTAAAACAAGAGCATTTTGGTATTTTTTAAATAAGATTCTCTAATTCAATGTTTGTAATTATAGCATTTATAGTTGTTTCATTTCTGTGATTGCTGTTGAACCTTTTTTTTCAATATTTTCTATGATTTTTTAGGGGTAAATTTCACGTATTTAACGCGATTTTAATTTTAGGTTCAAATAATACCTCATAAGGAGAAGTCCTAATATCTGGGCGATAAGGTTTAATTTCAATTACCTAGCTGAACAAAATGTAGATTTTGACTTTATTGTGAAGTATTTTGCTCTTGCGTCCATATCTTGGATCAAGCATGTTTTTACGTTTCGGTTGACGCTTTCTAGATTATCCTGATTTTGACTTTATCTATTTAATAATTTTGTTATTTTTAATGTACTATTTTAAATTCAGACTAAAGATCTTTAAAGCTTGAAACAATTTACTAATACATTTTTTACTATTATCGGATTGTTAGTACAATAAACAATAAACAACAATTACAATTAACAACCATGTTAATTTATTATTTAGATTTTTTGGCCATACTATAAACTAATAATAAAAAATTTTGTTTTAAATTTTCAATCTTATGCTAAAAAATTTAACATTTTGTACTTTTTTAATCACAATATAATTTGTAAATATTTGAGATTTTGATGAATTTTGGTCAAAATTTAAAATTTAAATGCTTATAAAAAAAATTGTGCCTATGTGTATTTAATATTTTTAAACTGTTTTTATCACAACTTATGAGGAACTTTGTACTACATTTTCAAGCTTTTTGAAAAAAACATTTTTTTTTTATCAATATTTATAGAAAATAAATTTAAAAAAAATCAAAAATTTCTTATACATATAATTAGCTCAAAAGTGTCAAAATATTTTTAACATTTTATGACATTTACAAATTAATAATATGTATGCTCAACATTCGGTAAAAATTTTAAGTGTCTACGATTATTTGTTTTTGAATTACAAAATATTATAAAATATATATAAATAAGAAAATCGTTCCCTAAAAAACGGTAGTTTACTGCTGAATATCCAATGTCTAATTTCAAACTTTCATTAAACAATTAGTTTGACTTCTTGGTAAATATTTTTTTTATGAACGATAGAAAAACTTATAGAGATTGTTATGTTAAAATTTTAAACTTTAAATTTATACGGAACATTTTTTATGAAATTCTAAATAAAAAATTGCAAATTTTTGTGATTTTGTTGAAATTCTAACTTTAGACGCTTGCTAAAAACTATTGTAGACTTACGCTCAAATTATTTTTAATTTTCACTTTTAACAAGTTATGAAAAACATTGTACTAAATTTTCAAGTTTTTTTTATTTTAAAACATTTTTATTAACTATAAAAAAAAAATAAACTTAGAATTTCTTAAGCCTGACTCAAAAAGAGTCAAAATATATTGAATATTTTATAGTGTATAGAAAAAAGTAATATAAACATTTGTTGAAAATATCATGTATTTATGGTTATTATTTTTGTGTTACAATAATAAATAAATTCGATTTTGTTCAAAATTAACTTTACGTAAAAATTCCCGTTTTTCCCTTATTTTTTTGTTTTTGTTTTTTTTGGCGCGTTTGAAAACTATTGGGAATTTTTTACTTTTCTACCAGAAAAGTAGCCGATGAAAAAAATCAAAGTACTTTTACTGTCCCAAAAAGTGTTGACAGACATAAAAAAAAAGGTCAACGGGTAAGTACTACTCTGTTGCACAGTGCGTGTTTAGTGGGGTCACTGTAATAGATTTTTTAAATTTGAATTCAATAAGATAAAATCATTGTATACAAAAAACGATTCTGAGCGAAGACGGCCTATCAGTTTACATAACTGTTTTTATGATATTATTGCTATCAAAATAATTTATTTTACTACTAATAATATAGTAGGTTGAATTAATTTTTGCAGAAAACATTGCATTTGAAAATGTCATTATGTGTATAAATAATAATAATTTACTTACAGACTATCCAGTGTCTAAATATTTTAAAAATGTTATGATGTACACTGTACCTATAATAAATAATAATCTAAACATTTGGTGAAAATTTCATGTAAATACATTTCTTTTAGAGTAACACCTATCGCCGTATAAACAAGGTATAGGCCCATCAAGTTTTAGGATTTCTAATAGTTGACTATAGGCTATAAATTGTAGTACCGTATGGTTTAATAATTTGATTCAATTATATTTTTTACTAATGTTTGTACTCATTTTTCATTGTCATATAAAAATAAAATTATGGCCTGAAAACATTTGACTCACATTTGACCCACCGACATTTTCTCAATAGTTCACCGGCCCAATCCCGGGCCTGGTAACACCAAAAATATAATATTTAATTTTAAATTAATAATTATAGTATATTATTATGCATTTATACATGTATCTAGCAAATAATGACACAATTTACGTTCAAGACGTCTTTTGGAATATTACTATGAATTGTGAAGAGATTGAGGAATATGAGATTTTTACAAGTGGATTATTATAGTTCAGTGGGAGTAGAGAGGCGGTTGTAAAAAAATTTAGCTTCTTTATAAATGGCTTTCAATTTGAGACCGGAATAAATTGTAAGTTTATGTAGATGATGTTATTGTTATAGTTGGTTGGGAATTGATTAATTTTCTAAACGCAATATTTCGGAAATATATTTTATAGTCATGTATGAGTAACCTACTGCTTTTAAAAAGCGACTCTCAAAGAAGACTCACCCTTACTAATTTCATATGTAAAACTAATATATATATATATATAGGCACTAAAAGACGACTGCCTTACATAAACTTAGGTTTCGGTGCCACTGGATAAAAGTCTAACAAAAATAAAATAAAATGTATTCACGCTAAAAGATGAAAGAATATGAAAACAGTATAGTCATAATAGTAAAGTAAATGTTTTTCAAAGTGTCGTTCACTTCAACTATTCAATTGTGAAGGTAGAAGGTAGGTACCACTGTACCAGCTATTCCACGCACTATTCCTGCTGGCAGGTAAAAAATATCAAACAGAATTGAATAAACAAGAAATAAAAATATAATGTCATTATATTCATCAAGAAGCGTCGTACAATTTTTTTTATATGTTTAAGTGCACCTACCTGTAATAATGTTAGGAAATATTATTCTCTTTATTTTCTTGATCGTAGGTAATTTACTCCGTGAATTCAAATGGACGAAGTAAAATCGTTATTAAGCTCATATTTTACAACTGTTTGAACACAAAAACAATTTAATTATACTAAATGTTGTGTAAATTATAAAAGCAGTGCCTTAGAAAAAAAAAATTAGTGAATCTCTTAGTTTATTTAATAAAAATTGTGAAATAAGATGTGTTCCATTAAATCTGCAACTTCGGCAACCGGACCTATAGAGTATTTATCATTTAAAAGTTAATTTTTTTAAATGTTTATCATACATACATAACTAACGTTTCTATAGTTTCTATAATGTATAATTATTTAGCTTTAGTGTACAATTTTTTGGCATTTATAGATATTTGAAAAACATTACAAAAAAATACATAATAAATTATCCATGCCATGTTTTAATATCCCTAGGCAACAGTATAAAAGATTTCGATTTTTTCAATTTATTTCTAAACAAATTTTCTTTATAATTATAACTATATACATCCATTATAGTTTATTTATTATAATTTTATTTATTCATATAGTTTAATATTATCTATATTCTTATCCTAACCTCAATGTTTGTTATTTTCACTATCATATTATAATATATTATATTATGTTTTAATTTGAAATTATTTATTTAAAGATTTTGCATTAAATATTAGAACTATACACATTTTTCTGTATTACACCGTCTTGTTAAAATTGTTATTGAAATTTTATTCCGTAAAATAAAGATTATTATTATTATTTTATAGTTATTTTTAACGAAATAACGTAATATATTAAAGACTTTATTTCATAGAAAATACTGATGAAAAATTTTCTTATGCTTACAATTAGCTCAAAATGAATTAAAATATTTGGATAACTTTATGATGAATAGAAAATGATAATTTCAATATTTCGTGAAAATTTCAAGTCTCTACGATTATTCGTTTTTCAATTACAACAAAACAAGTAAATAGTTCCCTGAGAAATAGTTAGTTTACGGGTGAATATCCAATGTCTAATTTCAAACGCTCATAAAAAATTAGTTTGACTTTCCAATAAATCCTTTTTACAAGGAATCATGTGTTAAATTTTCAAATTGTAGGTTTGAACAGAAAATGTTTTATGAATTTCAAAACTAATAAAATTGCAAATTTTTGTGATTTTGACGTGTTTTGTCGAAATTTTAACTTTAAACGTTTATAAAAAACTATTGTAGATTTTCTCACAACTTTTATATAATTTTTATTGACAACAATTTATGAGGTATCTTAGATTAAATTTTTAAATTTTTTGCTCTCAAAAAAAGTTACTGAGGTTGAAAACCGAAGCATCATTTCGACAACAATTATCTTGTGCATAGACATACAAAAAAACACACACATCATTGTAAAATTAATATACTCATCGCTCAACTAAGAATCTAAAATGTATAACATTTACCAGATGTTTTTTTTTACCAGGCACCCTTAACTGTTATCCAAATAAAATAATAATTACATTACATTTTAAGGAAATATCCGGTAAATAACGTGGAAAATTTACCTATAATAAGTATTTAATCAACGAAAAATTATATCTTAAATATTTGGATAATGTAGATAATACAAGTTATAAGCTTTTTTGTATTTATGATAAATGTGGAATTATTTATAATTAAGCATTTCTTATATATCATATAATGCTAATTAAATTTTTTTAAATTTGTTTTTCATTTTTTTTACCATTGAGAAATGGATTGCATACAACTTTTACTCTATGCCTACATCTACATTTATACGTATGCTCGTTTTTGTATTTGTAATCATATTGATATTTTTTTTACTGTGATTCACTCTTTTTTCTCTTTTGATTGTTGTAATATTACTTTTCACGTCAAAGAAAAGATATTCTTTCTAATATAGAAACTAAAAATTAAATGCATATTAAAAAGTAAAAAAATGAATATTTGAGCAAGATATAAATTCCGGAAACATTCTAACTCAATTTTTAATGTCATTAATTCTAAAGGGTATTTTATTTATGTTTCTTATATAATTTAGATTTTATAATTAAAGGAAAATATATACACGTGATTCAAACAGTTTTAACAATTTAAGTTAACTTTAATACAAATAGGTTAGTAGTACTTTATTTAAATTTGAGTTTAATGTTTAAGTCAAAATAGAAATATTAATCATATTAATATAATATTGTATAATGCGTAGATACGAAAACCATCAAAGCTGCCATAGTGTATAGTAGATTTTGTGTGTAGGTACTTCGCAATTATAGTTATTAGTTGTTTATTAAGTGGATCACTGTAATGGATGTGTTAAATTTGACCTACTGTATACGAGTACAGGTATGAAAATCTATAAAGTTTTAGAAAAAAAAATCATTTTTTTTTCACGGTGTCATCTTCTGGCACTTAAGCCTTAGGCCTCTAACCTTAGGCCTCAGGTCTCAGCCTACTAAAGTATTTTATAATTTAGTTATAATTTTATTAGTAATACAGTAGGTTAAAGTTATTTTTGCCAAAAATTGAATATAATATATTGTATTATAAAATACTATTATAATAATATTAAATCATATATTATTGTTTTATTGTACAGTAGAACGGTATAAATAGATTTGTTTCAAGTCTTCACGAATAATATTTTTTGAGTCATAAAATATTTATATTAGAATTTTTCAGACATGATAATTCAACAATTTTAGAGAAGTTTTTACAACTATTTATAGACATTTAAAAATATCGATTTTTTTTAGTTTTTTTTTTTTTAATTTTTTGTCTTGGTCAAAACGTTAAAAATATTAACCAAGGTTCCTCAAAAGTTGTTATTGTTACAATTTAAAAATATTAAAAATACATGGATACAATTTTTTCTATAAGCGTTTGAACTTGCAAATTATTTTGTTAAAAATTCATAAGACTAAATGATCTAATGATACTTATGCTGTAAAAAAAGAAGTTAACAATCTAGAAGAAGTTGTAGATAATTTTACTAAGCTTAAAAATCACTGGTATCCGCTTATTTAAATTTAAAATAATTTTTTTTTTTTGAGTGCTTTGCTTTTAATAAAATTATAAGTATAAAAAATAAATGACATTTTATAAGTGTAGATATTAAGTACATTTTTTTTATTTACTACTGTATCAATAAATTCTTCTAGCATTTTATGCATTAATTATTATTGGTTTTCACTGTTAACGTAATTAATTGTTTATTATATTTTGGTTTTTTAATTGATTTTTACCATTTATTTTGATGCAATGATTTGGTCCATATTGTATGAAAGCAGTATAATAATGTAGATATATGTATGTATATCTATTTTTATATAACTTGCTTGAAACCTCGAACACCCGAAAAAAACCTGATATGACGTCCCTGTTAGTAATGGAGAGTATTTCCAGAAAATGCCAAAAATATCTTTGATCTACTTCTGTACTAGGAGTAATCATCGCGACTAGAAGTCTTGTCAATGTCCAGCGGATAGACGTCGAAGTCCGGCCTTGATTCATAAACCGGAGGTCCTGGCCGTTTAGCTTTTTGTGGTTATTCATTATACGAAAGGAATAAAGAGTTATGGAAGAAAATTGACATACAGCTGTACAGTTGAACACTTTTTGTAGACCGAATGAACGTCAAAGTATTTTTTTTTTGTTTATGTATATTTATGACACATTGTTTATTATCGGTTTCATTATTAGTTTAATAAAATAATACTCGTTGATTAATTTTTAGTTAACGAATTTAATATTATATATCATATTATGTTTAAATTATTTTACTGAATCAAATTAATTGTATAACAAACTCGAACATCATTGCACAAATGCATCAGGAGTGGTTCGAAGAAGTTCTTAGAAAAGCAAAAATATGTGCTTATAAGGACGTGATGCCTGTATAATATGTGTTGCCGTTTACAACCGTTCAATAGTAGGGTATAGTAAATTTGCGTTTAGCCGAATTCATTTTGTTTTGTTAATTTTAATATTACAGGTTATTATTACCTATTAATCTTGATCTATTATCAATTTTAAAGATAAGAATATTATCCGTGTTCTCTAGTTGTTTTTGTTGTGTCTGCCATTAGCTTTTATATCAGTAAAAAACTACGTTCATCAACATTGATCAGAGTAATATCTGGTAGAAAATTTGATCTAGTTGGTATTGTTTAATAATTAAATTAAATAAAGATTGCAATATACGTTGAATGTATAATGTGTTAAATGTATGATAAATATATTATATTATACGTGTTTTATAAGTACTGCGCGTTTAGTTTTACGCTAATATTCTACCAATAAGGCAAATCTTGAGCGTATACAAGGTAGGATGTGGGGGTCAGACCCATAGGCTTTTTTTTTTATTATTTTAATCTGCAGGTAGCTAGGTTTAAAATTTTTTCTTCCATGATAATTTGTTTGCAACTCATCCCCCCTCCATTCAAAAGTTATGTATACGTCACTGAAGACAAATACTGCTAATCCTAAGTGATCATTTTCCCTAATACGCCGATACCTATATTATATTCTGATATAAAGTACGTATACCAGTTTTTATACCAGTTCGTTGAAACTAAAGAATAAGACTTCATTGATTGTATTGTATACTTTCCATTGTAATTCTTACAAAATAAAAATCTGAATAAAATTTGAATTAAATTTAATGAAATTATAAAAACCGCAAGATTCATAAAAATTTGTCTTTATATCTCAACGAATCAATTTAATCTACCTATCATTAATGCGAGTTCGGAATCAAACTGGATTTTCTTCAATTCAATAAAACCTACGGGTTTCTTTTTAAACACCTAACGAAACATTTTTCTGGGCAAGAAGACTACAAACTGTAGGTAGGTATATAATATAATATACCCGCTTGACTATTCATCATTTAATATTACGCACAATACACTATTGTTGTTATACTACGTAGGTATACCCTATATTAATATTATATTATTATTATTAAAATATAGTCTCCGACGACATCCGCCCCGCGGTCGTCGGTTTGAAAATAGCCGAAGATCGCACCGGGACCGGGTCGCATAGCGTGCGATGTACACATAGCGATCGCATTAATCAACACAACGTCCAATTAAGCCGGTTACGGGCGATTTGGCGCGTGTCGACCGAGCGCGGTGGCGGCGGCTCATTTGTGCATACGGTCTCGTCCGCGGGTTCTGACGGCGGCCGCGCGCGTGTAATAATAATAATAATAATATTATAATGTGCGTGGCAGCAGCAGCAGCAGCAGCCGCGAGCGAGCGGCCAAGCGTTTTTTTTAATGACGTGAGGGACGCGTTCTGTCAACGCGGTCGCTCGCGCTCGTCCTCCGCCACCACCACCATGTCCGTTACCGCCACTTAAGACGTACCTGTAGTATAACACGACACTCTGTGGCGGACTATGCGTATACAGTTTTTGGCCCGGCAACACTTCTCCATCGACTCTGTCTCGTCTCGAATAAATTCAGGGATTTTTTTTTTTCTGGGTAAAATACATGTTTATTTTGAAGTCTTGTGTTTCTCTCGATAGTTAGTGATTTATTATTAAACGAAATAACTCACATTGTTCACTTGATTAAAACTACATAATATGATAATTATATTGAAAAAAATGTACATAGTTTTTTTTTTTTAATCTAATAAATTACTTTAACAATGTCAATAATGTATTCAGCATCAATATTATTCAATATATTTTTCTCCGTAAAGCGGGGATGCCCCTAAAATATTAACTATAATTAATAACAGTTCCGCGGCCCAGCCACCAGCCGCGGCCCACGGAAAAAAGTACTGATATCCCACTGGCATAGTCTGCCCATAATGACGCGTGTATATTAATTTTCTTATATCATGACAGTTAGTATGGGTCGCCACGTATAAACATTGGGTCTAAAATAGATTTTTAAATTTCACCGGATTCAGGCTAAAAATTTCGCACCCAATTCGCGATTTCCTAATGCAAACCAGTTAATCACATTTTCAGATTTGACCTTTTAGATCAGTAGGGTGAATCATATTTTAATATCCGCTTTATCCGGGGACCATTAGTTGGCCGTATTGATGCATTGGGCTTATTGCAACGGCTCAATTTCTGCGTTCCAGGTAAAACCATGAACAGTTCAATGTTCGGCTGCATCCAAGTTGAGACCCAAGATTTAAATTCCTATACTATACTATTACTTATTGGATCTCGAATTGTTTAGGTATATCACTCGTTGGGTCTAGGATTTTTTCGGTAAGTATTACACTAAACTTACGTTTTCCTTCCTATTTTAACAGATTTAACGCTTTAAGATTGTTTGATGTCTAATTTTTACTATAGGTATGGTTAAAAATATTTTTTTTTGCACATAATAAAAAAATGTTAGAATTTTACAAAGTATTATAGGTAATGTAAATAAACAATACAAACAAAAAAATATTAAAAATATTTAAAATCAAATATTAAAAAATACATAGATACATAATATGAAATACGATAGAAAAACTCACTTTTTTTTGTAAACATGTATGTAAGATATTTATTTTACAAAATCGAATTGACTAATTTTCTGCATATATTTATACAATGGCACAAAGTGAAATAATTAAATTGAGAAAACAATTTAATTCATTTTGAATTACACAAAAATGATATTTTTGAATTTTATTTTATATTTTATGATATGTATAATATTTGATTTGTACGGTTTTCAAAATTTTTCGTTTGTATTGTATATTTGTATTAATTGCCTAAAATAATCTGGGACCTATCTATTATACTACCTGCGATTAACCCCCAGTGTTAGGGACCCAACTTGGATGGGCCGTAATCTTCTTGTTAGTTGAAACTAATTTTCAACACCTTAATTGAATGATGCACATTGTAAACGACCTAAGTTTCACGTAGAGGTCCCCATATAATTTATTAATGTATTGTACCCTTGATATTATAGTACTAGTCTTTATAGTTTTTTCTATTTGTTTTTTAAGAAAATTATAATGTCTACTTTTAAAATGCCAATGTAAATAATATAATCTGTTATGTATATAAAATAAATATATTTGTAACACAAACTTACGTATGCAAGGTGCGGGCAGAATTTCAGATTCTAATATATTAGAGTTACAAAATTCCTATATTTTTACTTTTTTTACATTTTTTATTTTTATTTTAGCAATTTATTTTCTTGAAATTAAATATAATTATATTATTATATATATTCATATACGACTGTTTATCTATCTATAAAAGTGAAATATTGAATCAGCAGCTATAATACTGTACTATAATGCAATTATCATACAATATTATTATATTACACCAGTGGTGTCTTATGTATCATCTTGTTATTTAATTTGTTATTTTATATATTTTATAATATGCTGTATTTTTTTTTTTTTTTTTTTTTT